>LTAE01008958.1:0-19541 GCA_001647135.1 Pontederia paniculata
ACCCCCCCCCCCCCCCCCCCGCCCCTATTGGTGCCATCTAGATCCTACATCCTTGTGGTAGATTTTAATGCTAGAAAGGTCTATATTCATAGTACAACTAGATCACCCTCCCTACCATCATACATTAGTATCATTAATACTACAATAGGTGGTCGACGATCTTGAATGCTCATGGATCTCTTGATTGCCAAGGTTGACCCTGAGCAACTTGTGAGTTTTGTCCTCAAGAATCATGAGCAAGGAAAAAACTCCATTGTAGCAAAAAAAGGAACCAGTAGACCAATGACATGTTAAAGAGATCCATGGTGACGACCTCGACAGTTCTCCATGAGCCTAATCCTACGATGAGGATGTGGTAGTGTGAGGGGCCAAGGTTTGAACCTTAGACCTTAAAATATTAGCCAAAATCACATAAGCACTAAACCGACTGGAAATTATGTTATTTTATTTATATTTATTCTTTCTATTGATTATAAATTCTAGTATATACGTATATATACTTTATATATCAAAAAGTTAAGGGTGTGGGGGTCGAGCCCCCCTCCCTCCACACTATGTGTGTCCGCCCCTAACATTGTACTTCTTATTGGAGGATAAAATTCGAAGCCTAAATGTGAACATTTTAAGAGGATCACTTCGTTAGTGATGGGATGCACTACATTAGATCCCGTCTCAAGTAACAATAAAAGAGGCACACGACACCATGGCAACACAACATGGACGAAAACAAAGCAGATTTGTCCACAACGGGCATCATCGAGCATCTCGACACGCCGAGAAAATGTTGCACCTCGAGCATCGTAAGGAGAAGAAGGCAGACAGAAACTGCATTACGAAGGTTGAGCATGTACCTAAAGCGAGTGTTGTCAATGATGGACATCTAGCACTTGCAGGGTTACACGAAGCCTCAATAGTTATTTGCACCAAAGAATTCTTGAAATTATTTCTTCAACAATAAGATCCCGTCTAAGACAATGACGATGACCACACCCATAATGGATCTAAGCCTATATGACCAAGGTTGTCAAAAATTAGTTTTATTATTTAAAGCCATATGAGTTTACATTTCTATAGTCCAAAATATTTTTCGGTGTAGAAACATAAATATAGGTAAATACTAATACAATTGTTTTTGCACTCGTTAAAAACATACGTTTGTACACATGGACAGCGAATTCGACGATTTTATAACATAAGTGTTCTATTAATATTTTTGTTAGCGGAGATGTCACAAATAATAATGGGTTAAAATTTCATTACCTACAACATTTGTATATTTTTAAGCAACATTTTATATAATTTTGTTATTTTTTTTAGTATTTTTTTTATTTTATTACTTTCTTTTATTTTTTTTTCTTTTTTGACCATTATTTTTTTATAATATTACTATAATCTTAGAAACTATTATGAAATAGTAAATTATAATAGATAGTATAAAATAATATAATATAACATCATTGCAATTAGTATATTAATATTACTTTGTTGAATAATTTTTTCTTTACTATTTCATTTTTATACCATATTGTCAATGTCTCCTTCCTCTAACAAGTTTTTTTTCTTGATCTTGAAGTTGCAATCTTTGTGGTAGTACAAGATCCCATCGCCATCACATGAACAGGGCGGATGGACATGGACATCAACTTTCCACCCCCGAATCGGCCACCACTATCACTTGCGTAAAATTAATAAACCTCTCCTTGTGGCAGATTTGGATGCTAGAAAGTTCTCTATTCATAGTACAACTATATCACCCTCCCTACCATCAAACATTAGTATCATTAATACTACAGTAGGTGGCCAGTGATCTTGAATGCTCATGGATCTCTTCGTTGCCAAGGTTGAACCTGAGCAACTTGAGAGTTTTGTCCTCAAGAATAATGAGCAAAGAAAGATAGCAAAAAAAGGAGTCGTTAGACCAATGACAAGTTAAATAGATCCATGGTGACGACCTCGACAGTTCTCCATGAGCCTAATCCTACGATGAGGATGTGGTAGTGTAAGGGGCCGATGTTTGAACCTTAGACCTTAAAATGTTAACCAAAATCACATAAGCACTAAACCAACTAGATAATTATGTTATTATATTGATATTTATTCTATTTATTGATTATAACTACTAGTCTATACGTATATAGAGGGTGGAGGACCGAGCCCCCACTTCCTCCACACTATGTGTGTCCGCCTCTGGCCTTGTACTTTTTATTGGAGGATAAAATTCGAAGCCTAAATGTGTTTCATCTACGTAGGTGTCAATGCATGACAAACATTTTAAGAGGAACGCTTCGTTAGTGATGGGATTGCACTACATGAGATCACGTCTCAAGTAACAATAATAGAGGCACACGACACCATGACAACACAACATGGACGAAGACAAAGCGGACTTGTCCACAACGGGCATCGTCGAGCATCTCGCCACGCCGAGGAAATGTTGCACCTCGAGCGTCGTAAGGAGAACAAGAAGGCAGACAAACACTGCATTACGAAGGTTGAGCATGTGCCTAAAGCGAGTGTTGTCAATAATAGACATCTAGCACTTACAAGTTACATGAAGCCTCAATAGGGATTTGCAGCAAAGAATTCTTGACATTATTTCTTCAACAATGAGATCACGTCTAGGACAATGACAACGACCACACCCATAATGGATCTAAGGTTGTATGACCAAGGTTGTCAAAAATTAGTTTTATTATTTAAAAACATATGAGTTTACATTTCTATAGTCCAAAATATTTTTCGATGTAAAAACATAAATATAGGTAAATACTAATACAATTTTGTTTACATTCGTTAAAAACTTACTTTGTACGCGACAGCGAATTCGACGATTTTATAACATAAGTGTTGTATTAATATTTTGGTTAGGGGAGATGTCACAAATAATAATGGGTTAAAATTTCATTACCTACAATATTTGAATATTTTTAAGCAATATTTTATATATTTTTTTATTAATTTTATAGTATTTTTCTTTTTTTTTAAATTTTTATGTCTTATTTTTTCTTTTCTTTTTTTACCATTATTTTTTTATAATATTACTATAATTTAAGAAACTATTATGGAGTAGTAAATTATAATAGATAGTATAAAATAGAATAATATAACAACATTGAAATTAGTATATTAATATTAGTTTGTTGAATAAATCTCCTTCCTCTAACAAGTTCTTTTTCTTGATCTTGAAGTTGCACTCTTTGTGGTAGTACAAGATCTCATCGTCATCACATGAACGCCCTGGACATGGACATCAACTTTCCGCCCCGAATCGCCCACTACTATCACATGCATAAAATTAATAAACCTCTCCTTGTAGCATATTTGGATGGTAGAAAGGTCTATCTTCATAGTACAACTACATCACCCTTCTGAGCAGTAAGCATTAGTATCATTAATATTGTAATAGTTGGTCGACGATCTTGAATACTAATGGATCTCTTCATTGTCAAGTTTGAACCTGAGCAACTTGAGAGTTTTGTCCTTAAGAATCATGATCAAGAAAAGAACTCCATTGTAGCAAAAAAAGGAGTCGGTAGACCAATGGCAGATTAAAGAGATCCATGGTGAGGACCTCGACAGTTCTCCATGAGCCTAATCCTACGATGAGGATGTGGTAGTGTGAGGGGCCAAGGTTTGAACCTTAGACATTAAAATGTTAACCAAAATCACATAAACACTAAACCAGCTAGATAATTTTATTATTTTATTGATATTTATTCTATTTATTGACTATAACTACTAGTATATATGTATATATACTTTATATATCAAAAAGTTGAGGGTGGGGGACCGAGCCCCCCCTCCCTCCACATTATTGTGTCCGCCCTGACCTTGTACTTCTTATTGGAGGATAAAATTCGAAGCCTAAATGTCAATGCATGACAAACATTTTAAGAGGATCGCTTTGTTAGTGATGGGATTGCATTACATGAAATCCCGTCTCAAGTAACAATAATAGAGGCACACGACACCATGACAACACAACATGGATGAAGACAAAGTGGACTTGTCCACAACGGGCATCGTCGAACATCTTGCCATGCCGAGGAAATGTTGCACCTCGAGCATAGTAAGGAGAACAAGAAGGCAGACTGACACTGAATTACGGAGGTTGAGCATGTACCTAAAGCGAGTGTTGTCAATGATGGACATCTAGCACTTGCAGGTTACACGAAGCCTCGATAGAGATTTGCAGCAAAGAATTATTGACATTATTTCTTCAACAATGAGATCTTCGTTTAGGACAATGACGACGACCACGCCTATAATGGATCTAAGCCGGTATGACCAAGGTTGTCAAAAATTAGTTTTATTATTTAAAATCATATGAGTTTACATTTCTATAGTCCAAAATATTTATCTGTGTAGAAACATAAATATAGGTAAATACTGATACAATTGTGTTTACACTCGTTAAAAACTTACGTTTGTACGCATGGACAACGAATTCGACGATTTTATAAAATAAGTGTTCTACTAATATTTTGGTTAATGGAGATGTCATAAATAATAATGGGTTAAAATTTCATTATCTACAAAATTTGAATATTTTTAAACAAAATTTTATATATTTTTTGTTATTTTTATAGTATTTTTTTATTTTTTATTTTTTATTTTTTTCTTTTTTACCATTATTTTTTATAATATTACTATAATCTTAGAAACTATTATTAAGTAGTAAATTATAATAGATAGTATAAAATAGAATAATATAACATTATTGCAATTAGTATATTAATATTAGTTTGTTGAATAATATTTTCTTTACTATTTCATTTTTGTACCATATTGTCAATGTCTCCTTCCTCTAACAAGTTCTTTTTATTGATCTTGAAGTTGCACTCTTTGTGGTATCACAAGATCCCATTGTCATCACATGAATAGGGTGTATCGACATGGACATCAACTTTCCGCCCCCGAATCGCCCACCACTATCACCTGCATAAAATTAATAAACCTCTCCTTGTGGCAGATTTGGATGCTAGAAGGGTCTATATTCATAGTACAACTAGATCACCCTCCCTACCACCAAAAATTAGTATCATTAATACTACAGTAGTAGGTGGTCGACGATCTTGAATGCTCATGGATCTCTTCGCTGCCAAGGTTGAACGTGGGCAACTTGAGAGTTTTGTCCTTAAGAATCATGAGAAAGAAAAGAAATCCATTGTAGCAAAAAAGGAGCCACTAGACCAATGAAAGATTAAAGAAATCCATGGTGACGACCTCGACAGTTCTCCATTAGCCTTATCCTACGATGAGGATGTGGTAGTGTGAGTGGTTAAGGTTTGAACCTTAGACGTTAAAATGTTAACCAAAATCACATAAGTACTAAACCAACTAGATAATTATGTTATTTTATTAATATTTATTCTATTTATTGATTATAACTACTAGTATATACGTATATATACTTTATATATCAAAAAGTTTAGGGTGGGTGGTCGAGCCCCCCCTCCCTCCACACTATGTGTGTCCGCCCCTGACCTTGTACTTCTTATTGGAGGATAAAATTCGAAGCCTAAATGTGTTTAATCTACATAGACGTCAATGCACGACAAACGTTTTAAGAGGATCGCTTCGTTAGTGATGGGATTGCACTACATGAGATCCCGTCTCAAGTAACAATAATAGAGGCACATGACACAATGACAACACAACATGGACGAAGACAAAGCGGACTTGTCCACAACGGGCATCGTCGAGCATCTCGCCACGCCGAGGAAATGTTGCACCTCGAGCATCGTAAGGAGAACAAGAAGTAGACAGACACTGCATTACGGAGGTTGAGCATGTACCTAAAGCGAGTGTTGTCAATGATGGACATCTAGCATTTGCAGGTTACACGAAGCCTCAATAAGGATTTGCAGCAAAGAATTCTTGACATTATTTCTTCAACAATAAGATCTTCGTCCAGGACAATGACGACGACCACACCTATAATGGATCTAAGCCTGTATGATCAAGGTTGTCAAAAATTAGTTTTATTATTTAAAAACATATGAGTTTACATTTTTGTAGTCAAAAATATTTTCAGTTAGAAACATAAATATAATTAAATACTGATACAATTGTGTTTACACTCGTTAAAAATTTACGTTTGTACACATGGACAACGAATTCGACGATTTTATAACATAAGTGTTCTATTAATATTTTGTTTATTAGAGATTTCATTGCCTACAACATTTGTATATTTTTAAGCAACATTTTATATATTTTTTGTTATTTTTATAGTATTTTTTTTATTTTTTTATTTTTTTTCTTTTTTTTACCATTATTTTTTTATAATATTACTATAATATTCGAAATTGTTATGAAGTAGTAAATTATAATAAATAGTATAAAATAGAATAATATTACATCATTGCAATTGGTATATTAATATTAGTTTGTTGAATAATTTTTTTTATTATTTCATTTTTATACCATATTGTCAGTGTCTACTTCCTCTAACAAGTTATTTTTCTTGATCTTGAAGTTTCACTCTTTGTGGTAGTACAAGATCCTATCGTCATCACATGAACAGGGCGCATGGACATGGACATCAACTTTCCGCCCCCGAATCGCCTACCACTATTACTTGTGTATATTTAATAAATCTCTTCTTGTGGCATATTTGGATGGTAGAAAGGTCTATCTTCATAGTACAACTACATCACCCTTCTGAGTAGTAAGCATATAGTATCATTAATATTGTAGTAGTTGGTCGATGATCTTGAATGCTCATGGATCTCTTCGTTGCCAAGGTTGAACCTGAGCAACTTGAGAGTTTTGTCCTCAAGAATCATGAGCAAAGAAAGAACTCCATTGTAGCAAAAAAAGGAGCCGATAGACAAATGACAGATTAAAGAGATCCATGGTGACGACCTCAACAGTTCTCAATGAGCCTAATCCTATGATGAGGATGTGGTAGTGTTCCTTGCATAGCACAATGACCTTGTACTTCTTTGTCGGAGGATGAAATTCGAGGCCTAAATGTGCTCTGCTTGCGTAGATGTCAATGCACGACAATCATTCTAAGACTAGACGATGTCATGGCAAGATGTCGTGGATAATGGCAAAGCGGATTTGTCTGCAATGGGTATCGCCAAGCAAAGCAGGTGCCCTTGATGATGGACATCCAACGCTTGGATACGACACGGAGCCTCAAGAGAAACTTGTAGCACAAAATTCTCGGCAATGTTTCTTCTTCAATGACATCGTCGTCTAGGACGACATCGACTATTGAAGTTGCTGCCTCGATGATGTTTTTTCTACTTGGGCGGTTGGATTTTTTACCTTAAAATTCCAATTTAATAGTACGTTGACTCTTATTTAAAATAATTGGAATCTTATTGCATAAAGAATTCCAATTTGATTGAGACTCAAATTCTCAGTCCTCTGAGTATTAGGAATTTGAAGAGAATAAGAAACTTAAGAGTTTTTTCAGAAAATATAAAAAAAACACTTGGAAGATAGAAGGCAAGACTAAGCCTGATCAGAGTTCATCATTGGATTGGAGATGAGGACGAACTTGTTGTTAGAGTTGCTCGCCTTTAGCTATGCCTCCCCTCATGTCCTCCCCGGGCGATTGAATTTTTTGTACCTTAATATTCCAACTTATTAGTACGTGGACCCCAATTTAAAATATTTGAATCCTATTGCATGAAGAATTCCGATATGATTGAGATTCAAATTATTAATCCTAGTAACATCAAAAAATTTGGAGAGAATAAGAAAAGTCACGCGTTTTTTTCAAAAAAAAACATTGAAAGCTTTTTTAGACCAAGCGGGACCTGGGCGAGGAGACGAGGACTTGTTGGAGTTGCTCACTGCGTAGACGTCTATGCCTCCCTACCTGCCAGGTATTGGCGGTAAGTGCCTCGGCCCTCGCCGGGTGCGGGTGCGGCTAAGGGGAGGAAAGCCGAGAAGGGTGGAACCTCAGCGGCGATGCATTGGAGATGGCGGCCAATATTGGCGAAGAGATTGGTCGGAGAGGCTAGAGAGGTGATGGGGGGAGGTGACGGCGACGAAGGGATAGTCCATGTGAGCGGCTTTTCTTATTGCCTCCCTTTGTAATCCCTTCCTTATTTATCTATTTTTTTATCGATCAATTAATAAGTCTTCTTCTTTTTTTCTCTCGACGAAACATAAAATTGTCTTAACGAGACTCTCAAATTTAGAAAACAATTATGGGTATTTAATTTACATATCATTTGTTATTTGCTTGCGTTAGAAAGAAATTATGATTCAAAATATAAAATTTGTAAATGAAAATAAATAATTTTAAAAAAAAATGTAAGTATAGTTAAAAGAATTTTCGAGGGTTTTGCTCAGACCTTTCAAAATATTTTGTCTCCTCTTGCTTTTCATGTCTTATTACTTTCCTGAATATATCTACCTGCAAAGTTTTGAATTTTTTTTTTTATAATAGTGATACATGTCGAATAAATATCAAATGAATTTTGTCTTTAAAAGTTTAATTTTTAAATTCAACAAAAATATTAAATTAGACGAATCACAAAGTAAAATATACGAGGCCATGGCAAGACTTGGCGGCAAAGAGGAAATTGGTCCAGCTGTGCATCCTCTCGATGGTCAACAACAGCAGTATCAATTCGACGGTGTCATCGTTCAGGCCTTAGGGCGACGAACCGCTTCATATTTTAGTTTTTTGATGTGTTTCCTTACGGCAGTGTACTTATATAAATAGTTAAATACATATTTTTTTTGTTGCACGACCAAGATAATAAATTTTAATTTTAAGATCTAGGCATATCAAATATAACCATTTTTTTTGGGGGCCAAAGGGAGGGTCAAGGCCCTTATATAAATTATAGTGATAAGTTACATAGGAGCTGCTAAGAGATTTGTATCCTAAAAAACATCCAAAAACCCATGCGTTTCTAGTTACGTAGGGCATGTAGTTAACACCGTCAATCCTTTAGGGAATTCTAAAGCATTAAAGGCAAGTCAATCGGCGGATGAGTTGAGATTCCTTGGGATGAATTGGAGATTTGTCGCTCACTCCTTTGCGAGTAATTCTTGTATGCTGCCAATCAAATATGCGAGCCACCCAATTGATCCTTCTGGGTCTTTGATGGAGGACAAGGCATTACGTGCTTCTGATTGGATTATCAACTTTCGGACTCCAAGATTCCAAGCAAGCTGAAGGCCATCAAGAATTGCCCATCTCTGCTTCCAGGGCCATCGATGTGCTAATATTGCATACAAATCCTCGTATCCAGCTGTCTGTGCAACTTCAGTAGACCTCCAAATCCTGCTATTTTGCTCGGGCCTTTCAATGCACCATCTGTGCTTAAAAGGACCCACCCTCGTTGCGGCTTCCATTCTTGCCTCCTAACTCCATTTGGGGTCATGGGCATGTGGTAAGGTGGACCTGAGTATGCTGCTTCGATGATGCTATTGTTTGTGCACTTTTTCGAGCATGGTCTAGTGGTCGCGTGAACGTAACGTCAAAGAGTTCTAAATTCGGCCATTTCCATAGTAACAGAAGCCCACTCCAAAAATTATATTCCAATTGGGTTGTCACATGGTTCTTATTGCTTGCGCCAGATTGTTTTATAGCCATTCTTGGAGATCTAGAGAGAAGAAGAGTCATCTTTGCATGGTGTTTGGGATCAATGTTGTCCAACAAGTCACAACATGAGGACAATATCTTAATACATGCAGGGAGATTTCTATGTGTAGATGGCAAGATTTGGATGTTGGGATATCTATTAGTCTCTTGGTTGCCAGCAAGGTGTTTGTGCTTAGCTCTTGATGGTAGGACTGCCATAAAAAGATTTTAATCCGTTGCAGACCTTTCCAGTCCCATATTGACTTTCAGGCGTCACTATTTGGTGGAGGTGCAAGGGAACTATGGAGGCTGTAGAAGGATTTCAGTGAGAAGTGTCCATCCCTGCTGTGTAGCCATACTGGTTTATTTGGTTTCCCTTGGCATGGAAGTGCATGCAACTTTTGATTGATGCATGGAGGGAGCGAAGCTTCCACTTGATTAAAATCTCATGTACCATTTGACGAGATAAAATTGGCCACCCTAGCACCGACGAGATGAGGCGGTGCTCCGCAGCTTAGATGACTTTCGATTGTTCCTAGTTCTGAAATCCATGTATCCTCCAATAATCTAACTTGCTAACTCTCTCCTATGCACCGGCCTGTGTTCTGCTTGAATATGGGCCAGACGTCACACATGCTCTGCCACAAATGCAAGGCACCTTTTCTATTTGGAAGTTCTTGTGGGTAGTCTAGCATGGAGTATTTGTAGCGAAGCACATGTGACCATAGTTGGCCTCACTACACCATGAGCCTCCAGCAGAGTTTTGCCAAGAACGCCTCATTTATAAGCCTTAGATTTTTAATTCCTAGTCCTTGCTCCCTCGGTTGCACTAGAGTTTGCCAGCGTATTGTATGGAGCTTTCGTGTGCCTTCCTGGTGCCCCCAGATGAAGCATCTGTAGATCTTATCCACTGCTTCTAAGACGCAGTGCGGAATTTTGGTTGATTGCATCGTGAACATTGGAACAACAATTGTTACTGAGTTGACAAGCATAGGCGTCCCGCCATGGATAAAGTAGATGCTTTTCACCCTGCTAGCCTGCTCTTCACCTTCTCGACAATATTCCAATGTGTCCGTTTGTAGATCAAGTATAACCATTTGACTATGACTCTGAAAGGGATCCCACAAGTGATACCTTTCTGAGTCAGCAACCATAACCTGCTGCAAGGCACCCCTAATGGACTTGGCGGTGCTTGTGTATGCTCAAATTTTCAAAGTAAATAGTAAACAATAAATTTTGTTGTATTTGGTTTGATGAATATATTTTTAAAAAAGATTTTAGAATTTAAAGGACTCCTACTAACTTATAAATTTTATTGAGATTAAATATTTATTCCTAATATAAGAATTTCTGTGCCCATATAAAAAATAATTTACTTAATATTTAAATATCATATTCTATTTTTCTTGTTACTTTTTTTGTGTTGACAAAATTTGATTTTTCATATTTTTTATATTGTAAAATGATTATTTTATCAATATTTTATTGATACGATAATACTTTTAAGAAACTACTATTATATTCGGAATAATAAAATAATCACTCATTATATTTTTAATTAGCTATCAATTAGTCCAACAATTAAATTTATCTAACTTAATAATCCAATAACTATTTTCTATTCATTTAATATTTAATCACTATCTTTATTTGACAACAACTATAACTTTTTTCTTATACAGACAAAGATAATATTATGATGTTTTGATAAATATTTCAATCCATTGTCTTATCTTTTTCTGTTGTCGCATCGGATATAATGACATGACCGAGGAGCGATCAATGTAATTGACTAAGTAACAATAATTATAGATTTTTGCCATTACAAAAACAATCTCGTCACCTAATAAATGAAAGATAAAATAAAAAATAATTGGATATATAAGTTCTACATATTAGAATTATATTAGCGATAATTTTCTTCACAAGTTGAGAGGTGTGTAAGAGCATCAACCCATTGTTCTAAAAAATTATAGCAAATTACCGTAAAAGATATAGTAAACTGATTGCACATATGACATTAATTAATTAAGTATATAATTATGAAATGCTTGTCAAATTATAAAATATATTTTTCATGAACGCATTAAATTAAATACATCTACAAAACTATATATATATATATATATATATATATATATATATATATATACACACATAATAAACATAATTACATAAATAGGCAACTTAATCACCTAGTTAAGATAAGGAAAAAATATCTGAACCCGAATTAAGAGAATAATGGGAAAATTATAAATATATTGAAACTCAAACAAAAGAAAAAAGAAGTGTAGATCTAAAGACAGTTATCTACATATGTAAAGCCGGTATCAAATAAAAAAGGTTGAAATTCCATTTCAAATAACAGATAAATTAGTTTTATTTTAAAATGTGATTTTAAAATAATAAAAGATTACTAATATTGATCCCTGGGATATCGGAGTTAATCAAATACAAATCATTCAACATTTAAACTACATACACAGTAATTAACAACCGAAAACGAACTTTGCTTCGTGAAGATCTTTCCTCAACAAAAATGGACTTGCTTTTACTAAACAACTTAATGTCGATTAGAAATTTGTTTCTATATATTGTTGTATAGAGTTGGAATGTACATGTTTTTTTCTTTTTTATTGATATTTATTGAGCCGAATTAATCAAAAATCATTAATTTTTATGATTGTTTTATTTAATATATATTATGATATGAATCATATATAATTGTAGTTTTAATTACATAATATTCTTGTTATTGTTTGAATATCTTTAAATATTTGTTCCTTTAATTCATAAATGTATTTTATATTATCAAATTATAAAATATAACCTTCATGTACTTATTTAATTAAATACATTTAAAAATAAATTATATATATACTAAAAGATAATAATAAAGAAAATAGACAACACTAACAAATTATAGATAAATGATACAAGTTATCCTGAATTATGAAAATAAAGTTTGTCCCTAATTTTTAAGTTTGGATGGAATACACAGAAAAATTTCATTTGAAGTTTAATTTGTTATAGTTGATTCAACGTGCTAAAATGCAGCCTAAGAAGATATGGTGGCAAATGAAAATAAAATAAAAAAATTAAAATTATTCCAATTCATTATTAAAATAAAATACTAGTGTAGATGTGAAAAAAATCTATACATGCAAAGCCACTAACAGATATAAAAAGTTGAATTTCCGTTTGAATAATTGATTAATTTTATTTTAATATGCCATTATGATACGAGTGCAAGGAGCCTCTAGCGCTGCAAATTATAGCACCCCATTTTTCTTTCATTTTCACGTAGATTTACTAATATGGGCTTGTAATGAGAGGTTTGTATGTTAACTAACATACATATATAAATATGAGCAAAAATGAGTTGCATCGTGATATAAAGCATTGCACACATATTTTACCCTTATGCTATTATGAAAAATTTAACTCCGCCTATGTTTATAGCCGGTCCCAAGCCCGGATAAAGGAGGAGGATTGTGTTAGGTCTCGACAGCCAACGTGAAACCTTGTCGAATCTGATGAACATGGATCGACGAAGAAATTGCGTGAATACTAGGTTGTTATTTGTAAGTAACGCGCTGTATTGCTCGAGTACAATAAGAAGAGAGTACGATCGCTGCATTCTCGCTTGAATGCAGTGTTAAATGAGTAAAGGTTACCGCACTCTGATGGACGGAGGCGGTTAAAGAAGCTAGTTCATGAGAGTAATATCAGATTAGGTTCTTGGAATATTTGGTTGTTGAATGGGAAACGTTTCGAGGTGGCACAAGTAATAAGTAAGCATAAGATTAATATATTGTGTTTGTAAGAAACTAGATGGGCAGGAGAAGGAAGTAAAGAGACAATGTCAATAGTTCCAAACTTTGGTATACATGCAAGGTAAAGGAAAGAAAACGGTGTTGCTATTATTGCGGATGAAGAATGGAGGAAGAATATTGCAAAAGTTAAAAGGATTGAGGATCGAATTATATCCGTGAAAGTAATTGTTAGAAAGGATACAAAGAACATTATTAGTGCATATGCACCTCAAATAGGGACAGAATCATATCTCAAGGAAAAGTTTTTGGGGAGATATGAAGGGGTTCATTGAAAATGTACCGCCAATAGAGAAAGTTTTTATTGGGGGAGATCTTAATGGGCATTATGGATAAAGAGGCGCGACCACATGTAAGAGTTCATGATAGTTTTGGTTTTGGGGAGTTGAATGAGGAAGAACAAAATATTATTGATTTTTCTTTAGCATACAACATTAAGATTGTCAACACTTATTTTAGGAAGAGAGAGGAATATCTAATCACATACAAAAGTGGAACTCATAGTTATCAGATTGACTTCTTTTTTACAAAAAAAATCTTGATAAAAGATTGTGTACTAATTGCAAAGTGATTCCGGGGCATAGGGTGACCACAAATATAGATTGTTAATTCTTGATGTGCGAATTAAATATGTGAAACCAAAACGTCGAACAATTTTCAATCGAAAGATCAAGCGGTGGCAGTTGAATTGGGAGAAGCGAGAAACTTTTAAGAGTAAGTTATTGGAGGAAGCGATGTGGGAGTTACAAGGAAATGCTAGCATCATGTGGAAGAATGCAGCACAAAAAGTTGAAATGACGCTAAAATAACTCTAGGAGAATCAAAAGGTTTTGGATCATGAGATAAGAAAGCTTGGTGTTGGGCTGAGGATATACAAGAAAAAGTGCGTAACAAGAAAAATTATTTCAAAGTTATACACTTGGACAATAGCACAAACAATTGGAAAAAGTATCGCTTGGCTAAAAGGGAGGCTAAGAAGGCAATAAGTGAGACTCGTACTAAATCATATGAGGGGTTTTATAAGGAGTTAGGGACAAAAGTCGGAGAATAAATGATTTACAAGATTGCAAAGAATAAAGAGAAGGAGTCAAGAGATTTTGATCAAGTAATACATAAAAATGAAGTTGGTAATGTTTTAGTCACGAAGGAGGATATTAAGGATAGATGGAAAAGTATTTTTATAAGTTATTCAGTGATGAATGTGAAGGTTCCCGTTGGGAGTTGGAGGACTTGATTGTTAGTGAATGTGAGCTTAATAGGTCATTTTATCGTAGAATTAGAGCTACGGAGGTTAAAGAAGCTCTTAAGAAAATGGAGAATGGTAAAACAGTTGGACCTGATGGTACACCGATTGAAGTTTGAAAATGTTTAGGAGAAAAATGTGTGTTGTGGTTATGTAAATTGTTTAATGAGATTTTACGATAAAAAAAGATGTCTGATGATTGGAGAACAAGTACGTTAATTCCTATTTACAAAAATAAAAGAGATATTCATAATTGTGCAAATTATAGAGGGATTAAGTTTATGAGTCATACAATGAAACTATGAAAAAAGTAATTGCACATAGATTGAGAGTCGAAACTAGTATTTCTGAGAGACCGTTTGGATTCATGCCAAGAAGATACACTACAAAGGTGATTTATCTACTAAGGGGGATGATGGAGAAGTATCGAAGTAAAAAAAGAGACTTACATATGATTTTCGTTGATTTAGAGAAGACGTATGATCGTGTACCAAGAGATGTACTTTGGAAAGCCTTGTAAACAAAATAAGAGTGAGTGTAGCATATATTAAGATTATACAAGATATGTACGATGAGGCATTGACTAAGGTTAGGACACCATGAGGTGAGACAAAAATATTTTCTATAAGAATTGAGCTACATCAAGGATCATCATTAAGTCCATATTTGTTTAACTTAGTTATCGATTCTATAACCGAGAGTATCACAGATGAGGTACCTAAGTGTATGATCTTTGCTGACTATATAGTACTTTTAGCGGATTCAAGAGAAGAGATTAATGCAAAATTAAAAATATGGAAAAACACGTTAGGGTCAAAGAATTTTCATTTAAATATGAATAAGACAGAGTATATGCATTGCAATTTCACAAATAGACAACTTAGAGGCGATTTGGAAGTTAGGTTAGAAGATAATACAATTTCTCAAGTGACAAAATTTAAATATTTGAGATCAATTATAAACAAGATGGTGAGATTGATGATGATGTTAACCATAGAATTCAAGCTTGTTGGTATAAGTGAAAGAAAGCTACTGAAGTTCTTTGTGACAGGAAGGTACTCCATAAGGTTAAAGGAAAATTCTACCGCACTATTATAAGACCAACAGTGTTATATGGTAGTGAATGTTGGGCTATGAAGGAGCAACATAAACATAAAGTGGGGGTAGTTGAAATGAGAATGTTGATATGAATGTGTGGTCATATTATAAAAAATAAGATTAGGAATGACCATATATGTGAACATGTCGGAGTAGCCCCTATTAGCGAGAATATGGTAAATAATCGTTTGAGTTTGTTTGGTCATGTTCAAAGAAGGTCATTAGATGCGCCAGTGAGAATGGTAGATCAAACAATCTGGAGTCCGATTAAAAGAGGAAGAGGGAGAGTGAGACTAAAATGAACACTTGGTGAGCTAATAGAACGAGATCTATTGTCGAATAATATACTCAAAAATTTAATTACTAATCGAGTGCAATGGCGTCGTATGATCCATGTGCTCGATCCCAACTAATGGGATAAGGCTTTGTTGTTGTTGTGATTTTATTGTTATTGCGGTTTTATTATTGTTGTTGTTGTTGCTATTATGAAAAATTTTAATTTACTTTTTTGAACATCGAAGTTAATCAATACCCACAAAAACAAATTAATCAACATCTAAACTACTTAGCTCATTCCAATAATTTATTTCTATAATTGAAAATTTATCAAAATAGCTATTTGGGTACCAAAATTATAGAGATATTACTTTTAGGAATTAGAGTTTTTCCAATGAAAAAAATTAACCTGAATTGTTTCTTTTTCCTTTCTTATTTGCCTTTTTTATTGTTCATCATCTCCTTCCATATTTGACGGTCTATGCAATATTTAAATTTTTTATCATATATATAACTGCTATATTTGATTATATTTGAATTTGAATCTGATTATTTAAATTTTATTTGGTCTTATTTTGATTTTACATTTATGTTGAAAAATTATCATTCATTAGTTAATTCAAATGGTAGTATAAATATATTCTAATGAAAAATAATATGTAAAGAAAAGATTTTTTTAGAAAGTGTAATCCAATGAAAATTTTTAATGTATAATTTATTTCCATTATGATTCAAACAGAATAGACATTAATTAACCCTAGAAATGACCTTTGTTTCTCGAAGATCTTTCTTCAATAAAAAAATGGATATTTTTACTATGAAAATTTGTTTTTTTTTCTTTTTTAATGAAAAGGGTTCAAATATATTTTTCCCATTTTTTTATATAGTATTATTCTTGAGCTAGATTAGTGAAATTTCATTAGACTTTTGAATATGAAATAATTAGCACCAAAACTAATTAATTATTTTAGAAAAAAAACAAGCATCAATCAAAGTCAACGTGCCGAAAGAAACTTATTTGCCTTCTCTCAGTAGAATACGTAGCATGTATTGCTTTCTCTCTATTTCATTGCACATATTATTAGATAGTTAAATGGGCCACAGCCGGCTCTAAAATAAAAAAAAAGAAACATAAAGCAAGATAAAAAGAAAATCAACCTTAAGGAGGACCTTTCTGTTTTTTTTTACTTAAATATCCAAAAATCCATCCAAAACCAAGCAAACAGAAGGTCTCATCATGTCATATGATATGCTTCCTTTCCATCTGATCCATTCATCAAATGAGTTCCATATCATGGTTCAAGTGGCTTAATTAGAACAAAACAGAGCAAGAACAAAAGTAACAAATCCTTCTCTGTTTCCAACATGACCATGGTGGATTCTTTGAACACATTCTCCAGCCCTGTGCATTTGTATTGAGCACAATGCCTTTGCCTTCACAATTAATAAAACAGAGTACCTGAAACTTTTGCAGTTTAGTGCCGAGAACAAAACCTATTAAACGCTTGTTGTGCAGTAAACAATTCATCCGAATCCGACTCTGGATTCTTTGGGACAATGAAGTGGTGACAAATTAAGCTCAGTGCACTGACATCTACACAAAGGAAGGTTCATCTCTCTCTCTCTCTCTCTCTCTCTCTCTCTCTTCGCGTGATTGTTTGGTAGTTGGGATCATCAGTCTCAGATTGTAATCAACACCTGCTTGGTGGCGTGACGAGGGGAATCAGCAGGACAGAGGGACCCGTCAGCTGTCAAGACCCCCGTGGCCTCTCCAGGTCCAGTTTTTGTCTGATTTATGAGGAGCAACAAAAAGATGAAGAAGTCTCAAAGGCATTGGATTCCATAACGGCACTTGAACTGAAATCAGAAAACAAAACAGAGCAAAAGAGCTCAAGATCACCCACACAACATGGTGGGAGATGGTGTTTCTGGTTATGTTCTAGTCTGTCTCGTGTTGAAATATTGTCATGGCCAATTCCAATTGCATTAAATTGTTGGAGGACAGCAACAGATGGAGAGCTATAAATGGGGTTCAACTAATGTGCTACCAAATTAAGTATGTAATATCATACTATTTCTTTATCCATTAGATATACGATGGGTCTAGCAAATTATTTTAAAAAAAAGAAAATTTTATATTCTTTATATATCTAATATTTTACGATAGACAAGATAAATAATATGATGTTATCTACTTAAATTACTTAAGTAAATAGCATTTTTATTTTTTCATATAAATCCATTTGATGACTGATATATCTCAAAAGATCAAAAAGTAATTCAAGTTCTGCTAATTTAATTGGCAAACAGTGTGCTGAAGAAATTCCAGTACAAGTATTAGTGTTTCATAATATTCGGGAGTCCAATTATGAATCACAGAAATCGATTTCACAGTAGTATCTATTAATTTTTCTTTTAGTAAATATCGGTTTCGTGGGAGTATTTGTTATTTTTTCTTCAATAAATATCGTTTCTAAATTTTGATCATGGGACATTTTCGTGACATGCTTAATTATCAATATTATAAAGGACGGGTAAGAAGAATTATGTTTCAAATTCGATAAGAGTTAGTACACTCAAATTTGATTTTTAAAATTATCAATTGGATATTATTTTATTATTTATCTTAATTTGAATTATTTAGATATTAATAGCATTAGACATGAGGAACCCCGAACATATATTGTAACGCCCCGCGAGCGCACCCCACACGTGTACGAATCGATATCCGACACGTGTCGAGGAGGCTCCCGAGGCGGTACGAGAAAACAATAAACTATGACAGCGGAAGATGATAATTTACAGCAATGATACACAGCGGAAACGATCAATGATCTCGATACAATAGTCATAAGAACACATAAAGTTAACTTACAACATCTAAGTCCATGGCTTATACATAGTCTTGAGCTCATAGTTCATACAACCGACTCAATACATGCTGAAAATAAGCAAAAGGCCTACTAATTGGTCATACAACATATTAAACTCGATACTTAGCATATGTCATGTGCAATCTTCACGCCAAAAGCAGCACCTCCATACCTATGTTTGTCGTCCTGCAGGATCCAATGCAGGGGCAGAACCCGTGAGCTTTCGGCCAGTATGTAAAACATTGACAAGACGATACAATAACAATATGGATGAACAATAGGATAAATATAGCATGATATCAATATATCAAAGCACAATAATAATTAAGTCGTTATGTCTTGAGACTTTAACCATTTCATGTCAATAACAATATTTAACATGAACACCCAATAACATTAAGCTTCCTAATGTTCAATAACGATAACAATATGTGTTCATGCTAGACTTATCTTGTTTGTTGCCATTTGATGACCGGAAGTCCATCATGTGACTTTCTCAATCCGTCCCCATATAGCTGTCCCCATATGAAGTCGTTCCCATCAATATGAGTCTTGCTCATTACAATAACAATATGGATTCGTGATCCATCAATAACAATATCGATATGGTTCCTTGAACCATTTATCCGTCAACCATCAAATGTGCAACCCTATGT
>LTAE01008959.1:6869-19541 GCA_001647135.1 Pontederia paniculata
GAGAGAGAGAGAGAGAGAGAGAGAGAGAGAGAGAGAGAGGTACATGAACGGTCTCAGGCTGGTCGGCGGTGATAACGGCGACCTCCCAGACGGCCCATCCTGCTAAGAGGAGTCCCTTAGCGCCCCAGAGCTCGGAGAAGCCTGCATTAGCGCCTCCAAGGTGCCGGATCTCGACAACCTTGGTCCGGAGCCTGATGAGGCCCCAGAGGTCGAAGTGGGTGGCGTAGCCGTGGAGGTACTCGAGGATCTCGACGTGGGTCGGTGCGGTCGCTCCAAGGGTAGTCTGAGAACTCGTAGTCGGCGCGCGGCGTCTGTAGGCGGGTGGAGCGGTAGGAGCAGTGTTTCCAGACGCCTCCGACGGAGTCCGACGCCTCGAAGACCACAGGGTCCAGCCATTTGAGCTGCTTGGCAGCCGCGAGGCCACTGATTCCTCCACCGATGATGGCAACTCTCGGCTTGCTGCTCTTCTCCATGTTATCAATCTACTGAGCAAACAGTCTGATCAAAAGGACGAAGAAACGGAGTGCTGAGGGTTTCGAGATGAAGAGCTCATGGAGAGGATACGTATGTTATATATAGAGCACGTGAGCTTGAAGCCTAAATTTCAAGTTCCTCCTCTGCATGGTTTGATTTTGACTTCTTTGTTAGAATATTTAGTATTTATGATTATTATAAAGATAATTATTGAAATAATCTAATAATTAACAAAAGAGATGAACTGTAATAATCATTTGACCATTACAAAAAAAAATATGCCTACAAAAAATTATAATCCATATTTAGAAATTATTGCTCTCTCTCTCTCCTTCATTAAATGTTATGGTATCAGGCGCCTCATATGTTGTATTTTCTTTTCTATGTGGAATACGAGCGGATATGATCACATCTTTGCATCGCCCACGAGTACCATGGAAATTGGAAGTTTCTTATTTTCTTAAGTAAATTTTTTTCTAAAAGTTCCACCATATCTGTAGTTGCTAAATAGACAAATGCTCCAGAAATGATTACCTAAACTATGCGCCTATACTTTCCATATTTTTCTTGATCGACCATAATGCGAGTTATTTTTGGAGACTATTTAAATTTCACTTATGAGCGAATCTTTTGTCATACTAGGCACATAAATATTTTGGTAAATTAGGCATTCCTCATCGGTTAGGAAATTAAATTTATCAGATGTTTAATTTTTTTTATCGTATTGTGATTACTGCTCTTCATTTCCATGCATCACATGCGGTATCAATTGAAAGCTTCATATATACTTGCGTTTTATTTTTAATCATTTGTTTCTGAAAAAATAATTTTTTCACGTATATTAAATTATTTGAACTCACTGTATTACCTTATTCATTTATTTTATTTTTCCAAGCAATATAGGACAATGCAAATTGCTTATAATTGTTCACTTGATTAGAAATGCTTTGATCTATTGGAACACCGTTATTTTCTTTGGTAATCATAATTGCTATATTATTAGCTAGTGTTATCAATTTGGGAAACTGTTGTGCACAATATTAATTAATAGTAGATTATATTCTGAAACTGCTACACTATTGATTTGCTATTAGTTATTCAACGATTAATTTCTGAAGCCGTAATGTTTGAAGATTTTATTGATTTACTATTGTTTTGAGATTATTTTGTCAATTAAATCCTGAGATTATTCTGCAATTAATTCCGGAAATATTATCCGTAAGCATTAAGTGGTATTTCCGCATTTATTTAAATTACTGAAATTAAAATTCTATAACTATTTGTCATTATTGATTCATAGTCAGCCTGTCATTAAGCTATTATTTTGTAATTATTGTCAATTAATTTGTCACTATTCCATATTTATTATTTAATACAGTTATGAGATGTTTACTATATTATCTGTCAACATTACTTAATAATCTATATTGACTAATAAAAACATTATTTCTTATTAAATTATCAATAATATGCATTATCCTATTTATTAGCGATTTCATGAATCTATACTAAGACATAATATTGGGAAATCGTATATTCATTAGGATATTAATTAACTTTATATATATGTTTAGATGTCAATTTACATTGGTTGTAAATATCTGTTTATTTATTTCCATATTATTGCCCATTGGTCGCTTAAATTTATAAATGTATTCACAATTAAATTCTTCATAAACCATAGGACAATTGAACGTCACTTATTTCATAGTTTTTTTTTTAAATTATCTTCTGAGTAAAAGGCTCGATTATATAGTATCTTTATTATATTTTCACATTGATAACAAAACACAATTTATTCAGTAAATTTGTAGCTTTATTTTTAGAAAATGTATATGCATTAAATTTTTTGTTGACATATCCTTCAATATCAGTTAAATATATTTTTAACAAACTCTAGGGATACTTTTCTTTGAGGTATATTTTTTATTTTAATTATCTTTAACAGATCAAATTAGAAATATATTGAGCACTGTTTAAGTACTTATACAAGGAAAGATTTATTATTCTATACAGATATATAATTTACAATATTTCTGACATTTTTTTTTGTTTTAAGAAATATTGTTTTATGAAATATTTTCTTAATTTTATTAGAAACTAATTTTTTTAATTGTCATTTTTTACTGAAACTCAATTTTTTGATTTTTTTAAATTTAATAATATTTGAATTATAAAAAAGTTTTCTCTAAAAGCAATATTTTTGGAAAATAATTTTTTTGAAAGATTGAATTATGTTTATCTTTTAGGTAATATTTTTAATTTTATAAAAAAAATTCTAATAAATATTATTTTGAAAATATTTATTTTGGCAAAATTATACTTCACTTAGTATTATTCAAATTATTTTCTTTAGTAAATTAAATCGTTTTATCTAAAAAATATCAAAATTTATGGTCATTGAACTAACAAAATTGATCGATTAAACGACACCAACTACGACATTTAGAGTCATAAAATTAGCTATGACTTAATTGACGACAACCTCCAAATCTTCGTTGATGTCGTTCCACATACGCTTCAACAAGGAGCTTGTGACGAGCAGAAGATGACTCATACAATAGCCATGGAGCAACGAAAGCATGGTGATAAGAAAGCAAGAACCTTCATATACAAATGTAGGATAATTTGATAAGAATTTTTGAGACTCATAAAAGCGCCTACGAGCTTTAGCAAGCTCTAAAAGACAAGTACGAGTCCAGAAGGGACATGAACGTACAATTACTATTGCATATAAACACCACATATAAAATTAAGCCGGAGAAAATTGTAGGAACTAGATGGCACCAAGAAGGGAGGGGGATGAATTTGTGTATTAAAACTTTTTATCCTAAATTGTTAATATGCGTCCGAAGCAAACATAGAATAGATGTAAATAAAATCTAAGTGCAAAGAAAGAAACTAACACAGAGTTTGTTGATGAGGTTCGACCCAGACTCTTGGCCTACGTCCCCGCTCCGGTCTTCTCGAACTCAAGACCTCCGGAGATCACTAGATTTTCTTCTTCAAGGGCGAAGACTCTCTTACATCTTTCTTCCTCCTTTCTTTCTTTCGAAGGCAAGGAGAGAATCTTTTACAATTGAGCTCACTCTTGAACACTCAGTTTACTCACTTATATTATGGATTCTCACTAGAATGCTCAGAAGGAGGAACAATGGCTTCTCACTTAAGCTCTCAAGTTCTCCGAGGTTAATTTGCCAAAGTTAGTTCCCAAGACTCTTGGGACTTAGTTTTATACCCTTACACAAACATCTAATATCTCTCTCTCAAAAACTAACCGTTAATGCAAGTACAATACTCTTCACCTACTCCTCGATTGATTGCTTCTGCTTCATCGGTCGACCACTGCTCTGGTGAATTCATCAGTTAATCTTCTTTCTGATGCTTCGATCGTCCATCGTTCATCTTCGAACGTACGCAACCACGGGCTTCAGCCATAGTTCCTTCTTCTCGCTTCCATAGGTCGTCCACTACTTCCTCCTGAGTGCATCGAGCGACCTTTGCTTAACTTGAGTTTCTTCGTCAAACTGCTTCGGTCGCCCACTGATTGTACACCAATCCTTTGGATGACTTTTCTTGACATGAATATTTTTCTCCAACCATTATTCGGTCGTCCATTGCTTCCTACTTAGGAACTTCAGACGACCTCTGCTTGGCTCCTACCTTCGGTTGATATCTTCAAGTCTTCATCGGTCACCCACTGATTACTCTCAAATACTTCGGACGACCTATTTTTCCTTTGTCATTTTTTCTTCAAGCTTACTTAGGTCGTCAATTGATTTTTCATGAATCCATCGGGCTACCTCTGCTCTTCTTCTGAACTCCTTTGGTCGTCCACTAATTCTTCATGAATCCTTTGGTCGACCACTTCTTTTCTTTGAGCTTCTTTGGTCGTCTTTTGATTTTCCTCTTAATCCATCGGACGTCCTTTGCTTCTTTACTGACATATTTCAGCCGCCCACTAATTCTTCGTTGAATACCTGAGACGTCCTTTCTTCATCTTCCATATTCTTTGGTCGTCCCTTCATTCCACACTGAGTATTCTGGACGACCTCTTCTTTCTTCCTCTGAACATCTTTGGGCGTCCAATGCTTTCATACTGAAGAATTGAGACAACCTTTTTTTTCTTCCGAAGTCATCAGTCATCCACTTATTCCTCACTGATTTCTTTGGACGACCTCTTTTAACTTCACTTCAACTTGTGCACTTATCTGGTCGCCCTATTATTCCACACTCAATGCTTCGGACGATCTTTCCTTTTCAACTGAAGTCCTTCGGTCGTCCACTGATTCTTCACTGAACTCTTTGGACGACCTTTCCTGCACAGTTCCTCGAATTTTCTTCTAAGAATTTTGGTCGTCCACTTCTTCTACTCTGAAAACCTTGGACGACCACTTTTGCCTTGATAATTTACTTCAGACTTCTTCAATCGTCCACTGATCTCATACTGATTACTTTGGACGACCTTTCTCTTCATCTGGAGTACTTCGGTCGTTCACTATTTCTACTCTGAAATCTTTGGACGACCTCTCTTGCCTTTACCTCAAAACAACTTCAGTCATTTTCATCATGGGGCGTCCACTCAACCTTGGAGCGCCCGATCCTTCATCCTCTGTATAGTTGACTTCGAACCTTCGGTCGCTCGCTCCTTTTCACTCGTACACACCGAGCGACCTTTCTTCATCGACTATGTCTTTGATTGTCAATTATTGATCCTCGGTCGTCCATTCAATACTTAGCTTCATATCTTTAGTCTTTGCTCCTTACTTCAATCGACCTCTTCACATCCTTAGGACGATCGCTCCATACTTAGGATTTTTCTTCCATTCTTCTCTGTACATAAGTCGTCTGTTCCTCGACTTTGGTCGACCTATTACTAACTGAAATAAAAATCTCATCTTCTTCACATCAAATCAAAATTATTAGTACAAACTAAGCTTCTTCATCAATTTGTGATCATTAAAATAATCTCGGGATCCTAGATTCAACAATATCCCCTTTTTTTGATGATTACAAATTACTGAGGACTGACTTAGGATTAGTTAAAAAAAATCATATAAAATTCAACTAACTAAATTTGCTCCCCCTAAATCATATATCTCCCATTTATAAACATTTCCCCCCCATTAGTACATGCATATTCCTGATATTCAATTAAGGAACATTTTGTGTTTCATTTTAATAGTTATCAATGAAAATCACACTCAGAAAATATCACAATTCAAAAAATATCTTTGCATAACAGATTCAAAAACATAATCGTTACATTTCTGAAATACAGAGTATCATACATTAAGATCATTCACATTCAGAATATTTACATACACACAAAATTTGTCTACAATAAAGACCTATCTATCTATTACTCTTTGTCCTTATTCTTCTTCTTTTTGAAGCTTTTTCCAAACTTCTTTTTAGGAAGAGGATGTGTTGAAGCAGAAGTATTTTGATTCTTGCTCTCAGTTGCTTCCTTGGGTACATTTTTAGTCTCTTTAGTGGGAAGATCCTTTTTTAAATCTTTTTTAGTAGTCTCTCCCATTATGTTGTTTATTATTTTTGTTAACAGACTGCTGATATCAATTCCATGCTTTGCAAAAATTTTTTGATATTCTTCTTCCACTTTAACTATTATTTCTTCTTCTTCTTGGTCATCTCTAACAACTGCTACTTCAGCAGTGACTTTACCAACTTCTGCTTCAGTAATGACTTGGTTAGCTTCTTCTTCTTCTCCATGGTTACTCTTCTCTTGACCAACTCCAGCTCTTTGAAGATCAAGATCTTCTTCTCTAGCATCCTCGTCCCCTTGTCCATCTCCTTCTTTTCCTTCTTGATTACCCCTCTAACTTCTTTCATGATCTCCTTCTTGATTACCATCTTCTTTTTCATGATCGTCTTCTTCTCGGAGTTCACTCCTCTGATTTCTTTCTCCCCCTTTGTAATAATCAGAAGGAGGAATTGGAGTTTCATAAGGCTCATACCCAGTTTCCTTTATGAAACCTTCCACTTGGCGCCAATGACCGCTGGCTTGGTTATGATGAACAACAACATCTTTGCTTAGCTCATTAATTTCACTCTGTTGGACACTGATGTTCTGTAACAATTCCAGAGCTTGACTTAGTTGTGTTGACATGGTGTTCAATTGAGTTGACATGGTGTCCACTTTGCTGCACATTGAGTCCCAATCTTCTCGACTCGGGGGCCATGTGGAGGATGAGAAGGTAGCAGTTGTACAGGGTGTCCTAATATCTTGAGGAGTTATCTCGGGGACACTAGTTGCAGGTGTGACTCTAGTATCCTCGGTTCCTTGAGTTTTAGCTTTTTGATGTTGAACTTCAGGAGGGAGCTCACTAGGCTGAGGAGTGTCCTTGGTGAGTCCTTTTCTAGTCAAGGTGGAGAAGGATATTTTATCAGTGCGAGTGGGGTGAAGGGCATCTTCTCAGTCAGAAAATCTAGTTGTTCGATAGGTTTTTCGGATAAAAAAAGTAATGAGATTGCCGAAGTAGAGATAGACACCCTTAATCCATTTAGAATGAACTTTTTCTTTGATTTTGATGAGCTGGTATATGAGAAGATTTCCTAGGGAAATTCGACGGGTTGCAGGATATACAAGGTGGACTAGAACAGCTAAGTCAAGGAGATTTACTCTTGTATAATGACCAGTTCTGGGAAGCACTATATGGGTATTTATATGTTGAATGACTTTCATGTTGGGGCTGAGGTACTTGTGAAAAGATCCTTAGACAAAAGTGTCAACTTTTCCTCCACTCATAGCTAGTGCAACTTAATTTTGAGTGTAGGAAGTGGGAGACCAGTGCACTGGAGCAAGATTTTATGAGTAAAGTCAAGAGTATCAAAAATCTCATTTAACTTGGATTCAATTATGGAGAAATGTCTACCTTGCAAATAGGATTTTATTTCTAGATGGGTGTCATCATAGGTTAATTTGCATAGAAGCGTTTGACAACATGAGTGATGCATGCATTTTACAACATATTTTAGGGTTTGCATTAGACATTATTCTGAGTCATTTTCATATTGCATGCATCTATTTTCTGCTTTATTTGATTCTATTCTTTCAAGTCCGAAATCTACTCTTGTTTGGTGTTTTTGTAGGAAATCACATGGAAAGGTGGAAGAAGGATCAAAATCAACTTAAAACCACAAAGGAGCATCGTCACGAAGGAGAAACCAACTCTTGGACTTCATCATGGGCCGTGACAAGTCGTTATGGGCCGTGATGCGTCAGTTAGCAACAGCGAAGAGCCATGGGTGCCAAATGCAACAGATTCCAACTCAAACGTTATGGTCAGTGATAGATGGTCACGAGCCGTTATAGTGTACATCATGACCGCAACGTGCATATCACGACGCTTGCCGAGAGCCTGCAACCTGAAATCAGATTCATCACGAGCCATTACACTATGTTACTGGTCGTGAAGGGTCATATCACGGATCGTCACTTCGTATCACGACGACAGCAACAACAGATAGGGAAGTCTAGAATTGTTACGGGTCGTTATACACTGTTACGATCCGTAAGTTATGAAGAATCCAAGAGCAGCACCTATCTAGTGCCCGAGTTACGGGCCATGATATTTCATCATGGGCCATGATAGTTCGAGGAATTATGAAGACACCTATACTTACGGGCCGTGATTCTCTGTAATGGGGCATTATGAAGTTCCACAGTTCTGATATTTTCGATATTTCGAGATGATTTGATGGCCATGAAGTTTGACATTTGATTGAAGACTTAAAGATTGGATTCCTATCATATTTCTGAGGATTTTGCACAAGTTTTATTGGACTCTCATCATCACCGTTGATCGAGGAGCAGATTTGATCCAAGGGTTCATATGTAATGCTAATCAACCCTAGGTACAAAAGACTTCATCTTCAACCTGAGAGAGGGAGGTGAGAGGGCATACGAGGAGATTGAAGCCGTCAACCAGAGCAAGAACGCCAGAGAGCAGAAGATATTCCGAAGTTTGCTAAAAGGAGAAGGAAGTCACCCGTTAAGGAGTGCCCGAATTCTGTTCAACTTTCAAGAGGAGTACCCTTCTTGTTCCATCATATGTTTGGACGAACTATTATGTAATTAGAACAATTTATTATGTATTAGTTTTTCGTTCTTTGATAATATTGCTACTATAGACTCTGTGCAATTTTCATAATCTTTATTTGAATTGATTCTTCATGATCATGGTTGCCTGAGATTTCTGAGTTTAAATTATTGATTTGCAATTCATGTCCTGCGACTCTGATCTGTTAAGGGCGTTGTCGTTTGTGGTCTGTTAAGTCAACCCGTTAAGGGTGATTTAATAATATATGGAAATAATCTATTGCATATTGTATTTTCTTCCTAAGAGTAGATCCGTTAAGGGGTATTATCTGGAAAGATTAATATAAGATAACTGAGTTACCCGTTAAGGGAATTCATATCTTAAGTTTGCCTAACCATACGAAGAACCAAGAGTTAATTTCGACGTCATATATGTTTGTCGTATAGAGTTCTGAGTACTCATCTGAAATTAGTATCATCCAGGCCCTAGTCCTCATCATTTTCATTGTATTTAATCATTTTATTTTAGTTTGTTTAG
The DNA here is from genome assembly GCA_001647135.1 of Pontederia paniculata. Lineage (NCBI taxonomy): Eukaryota > Viridiplantae > Streptophyta > Magnoliopsida > Commelinales > Pontederiaceae > Pontederia > Pontederia paniculata. The sequence continues at coordinate 15,944 of LTAE01008959.1, forward strand.
TTTCTGAATGTTCATAAATCACCCATCTTACGTTTGTCTCCTATTAACCTATAGGATTAGATTGTTACTTAGTTCCTCATGGGTTCGACATTTTACTCTTTCACTTTATTACTTGTTCGACTAGTACACTTGTTAGCATTAGAATTTGTCGTGTTCAATATTTATTGCATCAATGAGGATAAACTGGCTCATCAAGATCAAGTAATTTGAGCCAATCACATTGCTCAAAGATTTCTTTGAGACCGAAAAGTTGAGGACTTTCCCAATCAATTGAGTGTTGTGGTTCAATCAATTGTTGTTCATTATAGAGAATTTGAAATTGGTTCAGGACAGTCTCACTAATGAAGTATGGGTGACTGAAAGGCTTTTCGGGTGATTGGAGAGTTTCATGTGTCTTAGATGACTCGACTCTATTAGGAAGAGGGATTGGTGCTTGAGTAGAAGGTTCTCCTCTTTCGGCTCTCTTTTGAGGTTGTGGAATAGGAGGTTGTGAAGATGACTCCTCTTTTTGTTTCCTTTTTACGGGTTTTTATTTTTGGCCACACTCTTAGTAGGAGACATGATGTTGTAAGTAAGGGAAAAGAAACATTACTCTAAGGCAGTTCGACAAATGCTTAGGTTGCAAGAGATCGAAACGAAAAGACACAATGAATCAAGAAAGTTTGAAATCAACAAGACAAGTAAGGAAGAACTTTAGAGTAGTGAAGGAAATTAAAAGGATTTGATCCTAGATGTTTGAATCCTTGTTTGGGAGAACTTTGAAGAACACATGAAGATTCAAAACAACTTGAAGTGAAAAAGGCAGAAGAACACGAAAGGTCGCTCTTTGAGAATGTTCCATAGAGGAAGACGATTAAGGGTAACCCACTTTATATATTGTTCGCAACATCCGTCGCCCGTAAGATATTATAGGTCGACCAAAATAATAGGGATTTTGTGTTGCAGTCACAGTGATTGCCATATGATATTGGTGGACGCCCTATGTTCGGATTTGACTTGAATTATGATTCAACTTCGATCGTCCGAAGTATGGACAACGAACGTCCAAACTTCAAAATGTCATTAAGATTTTCAAAACATAGGATGCCCTTAGTTTGTAGAGTGGTCGACCGAACCTTGGTAGATTACTTATATCGGTCGCTCGAAGATTAACGATGGTCGTCCGATGCTCGGGATCACTAGATATCAACAATATTTCAGACGCCCGAAATATAAAGAGTGGACGTTCGAAGTCTGTGACCATACTGATACTTAACAACTTATCATTCATTATCCAATGTTCTGTATAGTTCACTTTAGAAGAAGATAAAATGAAATGATCATGAGATAGAATAGATAAGTATCATGTATGTGTTGTGCAACACAATTAATTTACAACTCCATTAATCAATGATACTTGCATAGACAAGTCACCAATAAGTTGAGTTGTTCATCAAATTTCTAAGTCCAACATCCCAATTTCTCTCTTTAACATATTAAACATGTCTCCTCCTAAGGGTTTTGTAAATATATCAGCTAGTTGTCTCTCAGTTGGGACATGTTCTATAGAGATGGTTTTGGGTGATAGATGTTCTCTAATGAAGTGATATCTTAAGTCAATGTGCTTAGTTCTGAAATGATGCACATGATTTTTAGTCATTTCTATTGTACTGTTATTATCACACTTTAATGGCATAGTTTCACATGTTATGCCATAGTCTAAAAGTTATTGGTTCATCCATAATAATTGTACACAGTAGCTTCCAACAACTATGTATTCAGCTTCAGCTGTGGAAAGAGCAATTAAATTTTGCTTCTTACTAGCCCAAGATATTAATGAGCTACCAATGAAATAGCACATGCCACTAGTACTCTTCCTATCTACTCTACATCCAGCAAAGTTGAATCAGTGTAGGCATGAAGGTCAAATAAGAAATTTTTATCATACCATAATCCTAAGTTTGGAGTGTTCTTAAGATATCTCAGAATTCTTTTAGTGGCCACTAAATGAGATTCCTTAGGATTGACTTGAAATCTAGCACATAGACATACACTAAACATGATCTAGCCTAGAGGCAGTTAAGTATAGGAACTCTCAATCATACCTCTGTATAGTTTATGATCTACACTCTTGCATTTTCCATCACTATCAAGCTTGGTAAGAGTACTCATGGGAGTGAAGCTGGGATTGTAATCATCCATTTCAGATCTCTTAAGAAGCTCCTTTGTGTACTTTCCTTAGTTTAGAAAAATCTCATCCTTAGATTGTTTTACTTGGAAACCAAGAAAGTAAGTTAATTCTCCTACTAGACTCATCTCAAATTCTTTGTGCATGAGAGTTTTAAATTCTTTACACATTTGGAAATTTGTGAATTCGTAGATAATGTCATCCACATATATGTGCACAACTAATATATTCCCAAGATGCTTCAAGAACAAAGTTGTGTCTACTTTTCATTTTGGAAACTATTTTCAAGGAGAAATGAGCTCAATCTCTCATACCAAGCTCTAGGAGCTTGTTTTAACCCATATAGCGCCTTAGAGAGCTTAAATACATGATCCGAGTGTTTTGAGCTCTCAAAACATGTAGGTTGTTCAACATAAACTTTCTCATTTATATATCCATTTAGAAAGACTGATTTCACATCCATTTGAAATAATTTGAAATTTATGAAGCAAGCAAATGTTAAAAGAATCTAAATTGCTTCTAAACGAGCAACTGATGCAAAAGTCTTATCAAAATTAATCCCTTCAACTTGAGAGTAACCTTTTGCAGCAAGTCTAGCCTTGTTTCTTACAACAACTCCAGTTTCATCTAGTTTGTTTCTAATATTCATTTTGTTTCAACTATGTGATGATCCTTAATTAGGTCTCTTTACCAAATGCCAAACTTGATTTCTATCAAAATTGTTCAACTCCTCATGCATGTCATTTATCCATTTGGATCCTCTAGAGCATCATCTATAGTTTTGGGTTCTATTTGAGATAAGAAGACATAGAAAGCACAAAAGTTCCTTAATGACTTTCTTGTTCTCACACCTTCATTTATGTCACCAATAACATTGTGTAAAGGGTGTGAGAATACTTGTCTCCAATCTTTATGCTCAATAGGAGGCAATTCTACCTCTATCTTAATTTCTTGTGGGTTTTCCTCATTCATAACATCACTTTCATCATTATGGTTTCAACAGGTTGAGAATCCTCCTCCTTATGAGTCAGCTCATCTAGGTGATGGTCGTCATTATTTTCCTTATCCGAGATTTTAACTTTTTCAAGTTTATCGAAGACATTGTCAGTTTCAATGAAGGTGACATGTATTGATTCTGTTGAATCTAGGATCCTGAGAATGTTTTGAGTGATCCCAAATTTGTAAGTGAACTCAGCCTGTACTGATGAACTTGTTTGAGCTGATTTCTGTAACAGGATATATTCAAGTTCAGTACAGTGGTCGACCTGAGCTAAAGGAATGGACAACCACTGCACTCGTAATTTATATATGAAGAACCATATGTGTGCAGTGGACGTCCTAAGTATATGAAGCGGTCGACCAACATCAGAGGAAGAGAGTATATGATGAGAAGCAGAAGAGCATAGACGGTCGACCAAAGAAGAAGAGAGG
>LTAE01008960.1:0-19540 GCA_001647135.1 Pontederia paniculata
CCCCCCCCCCCCCCTCTTGGTGTCAAGTGATCCCACATGTTAGACCCCTCTCAAAGCCCAAGTAGATTATCTAAATAACTAAAGCCTAATTATCATCATTTTGAATTAATCCAAACTGAAGATGTTGTCAACACGATAAAATGGTTGTCCATGCTAACCAAGTAATGACGCTAGGTATATGTTACTACTCTTCAAATATGACAATTCTAGTTTCATATCTTCATTCATCATCATTGTAGTAGTTTTTAGATAATATCATCTTTGAATTTGACAACTTTCGAATTTATATCACTTTTGAATATGCTAGCATCTGAGATCATATCAGATGGATTAATTAATATTTATGTGAAAAATAAATTTCAAATAAAATTAAAGTCAGACTACGATGTCTCACTTACTATAATCATATATAGTCTCAATTTAAATTTATTTTAAAATTCATGAGGAACACTAATGGAGGCCAGTTTTATCATTATTCTATAATTATAGAAAGGAACATCTATAAGTCGGGAGTTTAATTTACTTGTGGGAATTAAGAGGTTGAAGTCGACATGCAATAACTTTTAAGCATGCAAGAAAAAACTTTAATATATCACCTGAAGTCAGTGTGGACGCAGGCACTCTGCATAGATTCTAATTCCATGATGGAAAGAAATTGCTGCGAGTGTTAAATCTACAAAAGAAATCATGTTATATGCAAGTCAAAAATTGTCTAAGTGTGGAGGGAGATCTATGGAGATCAAATGACTCGTCTCTTCCCGAGCGAGAGAGAGACAGTTAGTGCTCCCAGGATAGTGCGAGTTTTGGCAGACGACTCCACTTAATTAGGATCTGCAAATGTGAATGTTTGGACTTGATATTAATGTATGATTTAAATTAAGACGGCATTCCTCTTTATTACAATTTAACAGCCTCTTTATTGCAAGTTAGCAATGTCATCATGACTACCGCAAAATATATTGACTATAAAGTTCGAGAGTGTTGGAACCTTATTGTTTGACAATATGAAATTAGAGTGCTACCAGCAACATCTTTTTGTAAGAATGAGATAATTTTGATTTAATTCAAAGATTAAACGTGAAACATTAATAAAGAAAAATAATTATTTATATGAGTTTTGATAATTGAACTCAAATATATCTTATTTTAATATCATATCAATAATTATAAAAAATAAAGTCATTATAAATAATATCTTTATATTTATATTCTTAATATTTTCTCTTATTTGATCCAATTCAATTCAAAACGTAGATATTTAAAGAAGAAAATAATTTTTAATATGAGATTCATCAATATTTGAACTTAGAATCTCTTATCTTCATATTATATTAAAGTAAATATAAAATTTAAAATATTATTTTTTATCAATTTAATTTCTTAGGATTATTAGTAACGTATCTATCACAAGAATGTGAGTTTGAAATTCCATTGAGCTCTTATTAAAAAAATTTCTCTGTAGACTTTGAGATAGACTAAAATCTATACGCGAGAAAGTGTTAAAATATAAATATGGGAATATTACTTCTCCAAATATCTTGAGCTTTTAGAATTACCACGTATATTTTAACACACACCATCAAATTATTCAACTAAAATTTTAATTAAGTTTCACTCTCGAGGGATAAAAGAAGAAAGAAAGAATAACTTGTAAAACACCATTTGATAGTATATGAAATAGACTAGTTGCTAACTCTATTGATCGTCGATGACATCGTTCAAGGAGAATAAAAAATAATTTATTTGTAATAATCGAGCTCATCTTAATATTAATATTTGTTATTACATTTGAAGGAATTAAGGATTGTGCATGCGAATCTACCATTAGATCAAATTTCAATAGTTGATATCTACATTTTTTTATGATGGCATAAAAAATATTATTCAATAATGAATTGCAGGAACCTGAAAAAATCATTTTTCCTTACATAAAAGATAAGATGATTAATGAAAGAAAAAAAAACAAGATGGACTTTAATGAGAACAAATATAATTCTATGTTCGACATCCAACTCCGTGTCCACAAACAGGGAGCCACATGGCCTCGACAACCAACAATGAATTTGCCGGGTGTGGGTCCCTTGTTGAACTTCCCAATGAATACTTCTACTCGTGAGTAAGCTTAGCATCGGATGACCGAGTAGATGAAGCCATAAAACCTTAGGAATGTGACATGTTCATGTTTAACTTAACATATCAAGATATATTTTTCTACATTTTTAACGGCAACTTATTAAAAAATAGTAAACGCAACAAAATATATTGTCATTTAACACCCGAAAAGAAAGAGATATACCTATACCGTTAAGCTTTAGTGTGAATTATTTAGCCATAAACTGCATAAATATTTTGTAGCAACAAAGATATCCATGTGAAAAAGAAGACGCACAAGAGTAAACATATGCATATCTTCAGTACAAGCATTATGTGTGCTTCAATGTTTGTTTGGATACGAGGAAAAATGAGGTAATAAAGAGGAGAGTAAAATTATTCTATTTGAATAAGAATATTTTAGAGAAAAGAAATAAAAAACAACTTTTTTTTAATTAATTAAAAATTATCATTTTCAATTTGAGATTGAATAAAGTGCATTTCCTTCTCTTCTATTACATTCTCCTCCTCTTGTCTACTCAAACATATTGATAAATTAGATGTGCTATATCAAGGTGTTCCAACGCCTTTTTATTTATCGAAAAAAAATTAAATGTGCTATCAATAATCTTAAAAGTTTTAGTCGATAAAAAGAGTAATATCTTTATATTAATATGAGCAACGTCGAGATTTGAAATCAGAACTTTTGATTCTAATATTATGTTAAGTTAAATATGCTATCAATAATTTTAAAAATTTAAATCTTTAAAAATAATATATTTATATTAATATTTAACACGTACCATTAGCGAATCGCTGTCCAAGATAAAATTCATTGTTTACCAAGAATTGATCCATTCAGTAAGCGATTTGACCCACACGAGGAGTGAAATCTTAAAAATTTTATCTTAAACTAGATTAGTATTCATTAGACCGCAATGGACTCTAAAATATCAAGATTCATAATGAAAAAAGTATTGCATCATTAACTAGATTTTATATCTTACCATGTTATTTAAACTTTAGTCAGCCTTAATAAGTTAACTTCCACTGGAATATTAATGAAGACCGATTCAGCACTTGGTTTCATAAAAAACATTGAGAATTCAAACAATGTAAACATATGTATTAAGGTACACTATAATACTATGATTAGAAAAATGAATAGGTAGTATTGGACACAAAAGTGACTGTACTGCCACACGTGTATTCTATTTTTTTTTCTAATTATATAGCTTTAAAAAATAATTAGAGCGAACTAGTTGGCTCCATTAAAACTTGAAGCACGTTTCATCCTCCTAGTCATCTAAGTTAGCTGCCAACCACAAATGTATGCTGATATTTAATACCTCATGATCAATCAGAATGTGGGGTTTCAATATTTTTCCTGTTTTAAACTAATATATTAATACCTGGACATCGACATGATGCTGATGATCATGACTCTTGAGCATGCCGTGAATCTTGTGAAACCAAAACCCTTGACCTCGGGCATTAGCTTCCTCCATTTAATTCTCTACCATGGCATCCTTTCATCCCAATCTACTTAGGCTGCTCATTAATTCCTATTGTACACATATTGTGTAAATACATATAGTCTAGTTACTAGAACTATACATGTATTTCCCACTTTTGCACTTATGAAGTGTTGGAACAACTACAACCAGGAGATGAACTAGAAAAATACAAGTAATTAATCACGTAAATTAAGCTGAACATATATGTATATATATACAACGAATTTGACAGTATTCTCCATTGTTTTTAATGAATAAAACAAAACTTTTAAAATAACGTTTTCAAAGTGCTTAATTAACTATTTTTTTAATTGCGTAAGAAGTTAATGGTTTAGTATATGAAGAAAAAATATAAGAACATAAAAGTCTCATTTCCAGAGTAGTAATCTTTTTAAGATGACATAAACATGTGGACTCTTAAAAAATTTTAGTGTTTCACCAAGAAAAAGGTTGTCTCGCTTTTTCCTGTTTAATAATTAAAAAAAATATATTGAAAAAAAAGATATGATAATTAATTTTCCTCTCTTAATTAACCCTATTTATTTTATATCGTTGGCTGATTTTCTTTATATAGTATGTCATCTTTCAAACACAATGAAAAAAAATCATTTTCCTTAGTAATATTTTTAACAAAACAAAGACCTGCCCTAATTTTACAATTAGCTCATATTTTGGTATATTTTAGTTTAAAGATATTTTTTAGATAATCTTGTTGTGACACCATTATGATAGTTTGAGTATTAAAATCCATTATTCACTTCTACGTATATTAATAACAGATAACATATATGTATAATCTTTTAGTATTATACAATAATTTTATACATAAAATGTGCCTTAACAATCACGTGGGAGAAAAATTCCTTAAATATATAACATTAATGGCATCACAAAAAGGATAACGTAAATGGACAAATTAATTTTCACTTACTAAACAATAAATTAAATGCACACTATTAACCTTCTATTTAAAAGGGTATTTTGCAAAATGAAAATACGAGTTCACATAAAGGCAGTGCCACTATATTATTCCTTAAATCGTCAATCATCATGTTAATTTAGATAAATCCATTACATTGATTTAGTTTTAGAATTAAATCCAGTAATATTTTAATCTCTAAAACAGATTCATGACTTCGACCATAGTTTAGCAAGAAAAAGGAGGAAATTTTTGAATATATAAGAGTGATGCATAATATGCAACGGATGCTTTTCCTTAATCATGCTCATACTCCATTCATATTGACCCTGCCCAATGATACTTCAATAATGATTTTTCTCTTCCAATCCTCTCGAAGATTATGTTTTCAGATCACTAAGCTATCTTATTAGCTGACATCATGAGATGCAATTTTTTATGAAAGATAAATATACAAAAAAAACTAGTACAAAAAAGCTTATTTATGAGAAATGAATTTCTGCAATTTCTTGATTCTTAAGTTTGTGTATCGAATTAAATTTTTTAGCTTATCCTACTTACTATTTTCTTAAAAACTCACCTTAACTGCAACTACTCAGTTTGTCAAACTTTTACAGTAATTACACAATTGTATATGATATTTAAGTTGCATGAGAATTAAGTGCCCCGTTTCAAAAGAAAAACAAGAAAATCTTATAATTACGATATACAAGGAAGTCATAATAGCATACAAAGATTCGAGTACAATTCTTATATGTGATTCACCAAATGATAGTGTTGTGAACTCTTGCAAAATAAAAATAAAAAGATAAGATCAGATTTCAAAAAATGCTTAAATCTCACTGGTGTATAACCTTAGTACTGCTATATATATACACAAATATTATATATATATATATATATAGTCTCGATGTATCCATTTATTCTTAAATGCAATGCTGGTGGGTTGTTGGAATTCAATGCTCTCAGTGCTTCACATCTGTGTTTTCTTCCTCTTCTGCTTAGAACCATTATTAGTTTTTCACACCTTTGGTCCATCCTTCCCCCATTAAGTCCTTCCTCATCATGACACTTTTTTTTCTTTCTGTTTTCATAGAGATAAGAATACAAAACTAAGCTAGTGGTCGATTCAAAGATAGAAGAAAGACGAAGGTAAAATAACAGTAAGTAATAGAGGGCCTAAAGTGCAACACAATCTACCCCTACTCCCTTCCCTCAGGTCCTGGCTACTGATAAATAGTAACCCGAGACGAGAGCTCTTGGTGCCATCACTCCCTATTGCTCTCTGGGGTTAGTGGTGGTGTGAGCTAGGCTGAGAGGATAGAGAAAGATGGGTAGCAGGGTGGAGAGTTCTGATGCTAATGACATGCAGGAGAGGTCCATGGAGGAGGGGACCGTTGGCAACAAGAGAGAGGAGGAGACTGTCACTCCTGAGCATGGGTATGGGGATTCCTCCGGCAGAGGATGCGGAATGAGCATCCCTGTTTCTTTCCTGCAGAAGGTATACGTACTCCATTCAACGTACTTTGTTCTTCGACTACAAACTTGTGTTCTGTGGTTTTGAGATTATACAAGGATCACCTCTGTGTTTCTGGTGTTCGATGCAACTATGTGATCGTTTCTTGGCTTTTTTTAGTGTTTCTGTGACATATTGTTCAGTCACGAGTCTGTCGCAAACAAATACTCTGCTGATTGCCGACTTCTATTTTCTTGCCACGAGGCAGTATCAGTTATCTGGTGATAGCTTGCGACTTTCCATTAGGTAATGGATGTCATGAAAGAGCAGAGGAAATGAATTTGCTCTGTTCTCTCGTGCAATATCTAGGTCTGCAAATTACAGTATGGATTTGGTTGATGGTTTAGGTGTTATTCCTTTTTCTTATGAGTCTCGTAAAAAGAAATTAGAGAAATAAAAGTATTGTTCGTACTTTTCACCAGCAAATGGAAAAAATTACTAAACAATATATCAATAATTACTGGGGGATCTTGAAAGTTGTGTGTTTTTCCTATTTGTTTATGAAATATTATTTTGTTCTATTTTGGTAGTTTTTTTTAGATTTATGTTGGCGTTGTCATGCTTGGTTATTGGGGCCTTCTAACAAAACTTTGAGATAATCAAAGGGATTATCAAAATGTATGCATATCCAAAGATATACTCCATTTTATTATTCATGTTATTTTCAACTTAGTTGTTCTGAAGTTAACTGAATGTTTTTTGTTAATCTCATCAATTCTGAAACTATCGATTTTTTTTGGAAAACCAAGATTCAGTTATCCACTGACAGAATGTTCACTTCATTTTTTCAGATCATCGCTGAAATATTTGGGACTTACTTTCTGATATTCGCCGGCTGCGGTTCAGTTGCGGTGAATCTGAACAGGGGCGGCATGATAACATTTCCGGGCATAGCGGTCGTATGGGGGCTTGTGGTCATGGTAATGGTGTACTCTGTCGGTCACATATCTGGTGCCCATTTCAATCCTGCAGTAACAATTGCCTTTGCTACGTGCGGAAGGTTCCCATGGAAGCAGGTATTCCGTTGATCCAAACATATTGCAGTACTGAAGTTGGTGGTAAGACTCGCTCAATTCATTGGATTTAATATTGTCTGACTGGTTGCAGGTTCCAGCTTATGTATCAGCTCAGGTTCTGGGCTCAACCCTTGCTAGTGCCACGCTCCGCTTGATGTTTGGACATATACGCAAACACTACTTTGGAACTGTTCCTGCCGGCTCTGATCTCCAGTCTCTAGTCCTTGAGTTCATCATCACATTCTACCTGATGTTTGTGATCTCTGGTGTTGCCACCGACAACAGAGCGGTAAGGTCATGAAGAACATGGATCTGTTACATAGTCGTGCTTTATAATATGCTAATTCTGCTACGCCACTACAAATCTCTGCAGATCGGGGAACTGGCAGGATTGGCTGTTGGAGCTACTATCCTCCTGAACGTCATGCTCGCAGGGTAACCAATTAAGCTCAACCTATCGATAGCAATTTGGATCTTTCTTTATCTCGTACAAAGAGATCTATTGATCAGTTAAACACTGTCCAGCATAATGCTGATGCTGAAAGCTATTATCATAACAATCCCGGAAACTTGTTGCTGACAGTTCATGCCATCTAATTCAGTTGACATGTTTTTTACTATTAGGCCTATATCGGGTGCCTCGATGAATCCAGCGAGGAGCCTTGGGCCGGCGATCATGGCCAACCGGTGGGACGGGATGTGGGTGTACATTGTTGGACCCATCTGCGGGGCAGTCGCAGGGGCTTGGGCGTACAACATCATACGGTTCACCAACAAGCCCCTGCGTGAGATCACCAAGAGCGGGTCATTCCTAAAGAGCTTACGGAAGAACAGCTCAAACTAAGCAAACAAAGCCAGCAAGCAGTGTCCCAAGAAAACACACGTATTATCTTATGCTTTCGTGTACCTTTCTTTCTTCTTTTCTTTGTCCCTTGTAGGAGAATTGGAGATGGCTGACGAAAACCCTGGTCGTAAGAGTTCCAAAGGAAGCAGATTGTAAAATGTATGCTTTAAGTTTGAATGGATTTAGCTTTTGCATACGCCCGTCTCTCTAAGAACTTGATTCATATCTCCGGATTTCAGACCTGCAAGCATATGATCAAAACATACAGCTGCCATTCATCTGCTAGAATACAGCAATTTAATGAATCCACATATGGCTGGTGATCTTGTCATGTTGGATTCCATGTCATTCTATAAGACATATAACATAAAAACATGCAAACTAATGATTCCAAATTTCAAGATAAGACGATTACTGCCACGAACAGAACTCTTTATAGTATTTGTAGTTTGTGTACATATATACACACACATATATATATATATATATATATATATATATATATAAGTTTATCTTCGTCTTTAAAGCACTGGTAGTATAAGCAGGACAAATTAGTGTGTTTGGATGTGCGGCTGATTTTGATCAGGTATATTGAGTTATCATAATTCATAACGATGTAAGAAAATCAAGAGTTATACTTTAGCTTTTTACCGCTGAAATTCAATTATTCAAAATTTATTAGACGTTTGCATATCAAAATTTGCACTGAAAATCATGTTTAATGGTGCATGGGATGATGTTGATAATTCAATTTTCACTAGACAAATAACATAATATTAATTTGTTTTATTTTTACATAAGAGAAGTAAAAAAAATTCCTTTCATTTAGGAGGAAACATTTTTTTTCCATATTCTCCTCAGCAATTCTCTTCTAACTAAAAACTCGCCTCTTCAAGCATCCTTCATTCTCAAAGCCAAGTTTCAGTTTTATATATTATTGATGTTGTTTTGATAGTATTTTTGAGATTCAATAATACAACATGTCCTATCAGATTATATGTGTCGCATGAGTTTTTTTTATGCTTAATGCTTCAACTTGCTTAATTATGAGCTTAGTTAGTCGTCGAACTACCACCGCCAGATCCATAAAGCATTTAAAATGTCAAAAGTTTCCTCAGCCATTAAGTCCATTCATCAATGTAGCTCGCTTTAAGGTGTTATTGGATTAGTGAAAAGAGGGGAAAGAAACATAGAATGAAATTTCTAATGCAATCATTAAAATTTGCTCTCCTCTAAACTAACAAAAATAAAATTAGCCCATCTAGAAGTTGAATGAACGAGAAACGTTTTCTTCTTTACCCATTGTCCTAATTACCTTTTCTCTCAGTTTTCTTCCTCTGTCCAAATACATTTTTTTACTCAATATACATTTTGTTGAAAATATAACTTATAATAAGATTTCGTCTTTCAGTTTATTTTCAAACAGTGGTTTTATCTTCTTGATAATATAACTATTGGTCCAGAATTGTGTTGAAATGAAAATGGGTAAACCGATTGCAGCACATGGATGCCAAATTTGAGGACCTAACTTACATCGCCAAACTCAGCGCATTTGGGAGTTCTTTTTCATTATTTTTTCAAAAGCATGACTTGCTTTTTTGTTGATGTTGTGTTTGATCAATTTTATTTACTGAATCAAAGCTATTCCTGCTTTCTTGAATATGAACTTTCAAAGGAAAGCACTATGCATGAAAAGCACCTATTGTTTCCTCTCAAACTTAGATTCATTCTACAAGCCTATCATGAATTTAAATTATGAATATAACTATTGGCTCAAAGAATAATTATGATTCTCGTCTCAACACCCCTTCCCTCCTATGTCCAAAATAGTTACAATCGCATTGTCCATGACGAACATAAAATAGGCATGCATTTCATATACTTGTAGATTCATAGTCATTGCACATTTTTTATTTATCTTATGATTTAACCACGTTTTAATTTTAGTGTTGATCTACCCAATTTTGGTATTTTTTATTGTCTAATATCATAACATAGTGAGATTTAAATATAAGAGTTTGTAAGAGTTGAACTTGGAGATAAATTATGGATTCATCAACCAATTCATGGGCCGTGAATGCAAATAGACTTGGACAACTATATTGTTCACGCGGCGTGAAGAATTCACACAAGAGCAACTAAACGATTGTTTTTCACATAGGAGTTCATGCCCCACGAAAATAGGTCAAGGTTTCGTGAAATATCCTAGTTCTGCCTGACGATATCGCCTTCATGCCCTATGAAGCTCAACTTATGGGGCATGGACTAGGTCGCTTTTGTTCTATGTGATGATTTTTTATCCATCAATTATAAACCCCATGGGACATGAAAAGCTTATAAATAAGATCTCAAGGTAGAGAAATCTTGTGGAGGGTTAGGCAAGATCAACGCTTTGCACAAGAAATCACAAAAGACACGCAAGCATGGCTCTCTCCTCCTTAGTTTTGTTTGTATTTTTCATTGTTTAGTTATTATGAGATGAACTTCAAACTTGATCTAATTTTTAGGTTAACTTATATGGAGTACGTCATTATTATAGTTTTTCCTAGTTGAACACCATTTCTTGTGGGTTTCTTTCCATAATTATTTTTTTGTTTGAATATTTGACATTTTTCATGTTTATTATGTGAATTTCTTAGGGATTTTATATAGGATTTTTCCTCATATAAGTACCATAACATGGGAGAAATTGAAAGAATCCTAAGGTTGTGTGGTCAATAAAGAAGAAACTTTTGATTGTGTGGGAAAGAATTTAATCATCTTGAGTAATAACTTGTTAGGATTAAAACTAAAAGAATTGGTTCTTTGATGAGACTTTACCAATTATGAAGATTGTTGGTTTTGATCCTAACTTCATTAACGCTAGCTAGGCCTTGGGGTCCCTCATTCGACCCTATTACAACTCCATGAACATTAGTTCGCGAAGGAACCCAATAACCCCACATTTGAGGTCTGTGTCAACAATTCATCGGGAACCAACTCATACACATCACAGATAAATTAAAAAAACATACAAAGTTCATTTTTAAATCCTAATTAAAGTCTAGATTATGACTCATACAACAATCATTAACTCATTCAATATGATCAATTCAATGAAACAACATTAAGAGGGGTTTAAGTTCATCAACTATCGGAACATGACCCGCGTCCCTTCAGGACACGGCCCTTTTTTCGGTGTCATTGTCTGCAATGACTCTCATCAGGACACGGCCCGTTTTGTGTGTCTAACACGATCATTTTGCTGACCCGATCTATTTTTGTGCATCGTCTTTTAGATTGCGGCACGTATCAGTGTGTCACAACTCCTTGTTTGTCGTGTATCATCTGATCAACGACCCGTGTCTATGAAGGACATGGTCCATGTTGGGTTGAGGATGGTGTTGTCCATGAATCGAGGACACATGGTCTACGTCACGAGCGACGCAGACCGTTTCCCCCTGGTCCTAGTGTTGTACGTAAAACGTGGCCCCCGTCGTGTGGGCGCGATCATCCACAACGTTGAATGCGGACCTTGTCATCAAGAACGTGGTCCGTGTTAGGTTCCTATTTACTATTCAACTACATGAAAACTTAGATCATAGATATATAAAAATAACTAATTAAGGTTTATCCTCCTTAAGTACTTATCTTGATTTCATTGGTCGGTTCTTGTTCTTCGTGTTCGTGTTCCCATAGTAGATCTTTCTCTAGTCCTCTAAGAGAGGGAGGGAGAGGGAGAGGGAGAGGGAGGGAGAGAGAGAGAGGGAGAGAGAGAGATTTGATACTTGGGCTTACAAGAAGAATAATGAGGCCTACTTTCATTAATCCTCTATTTATAGGGATTTTCTGGGGTGTAACACGTGTCCAACTTAACCTTTATTATTTTTATTCTATCCTGGAATTTCATTTTATAAAATATTATTCCTCATCTCCAACTCGGATTCATCATCATGGTGAGAACAACCGAGTCTGTGTTGGAATAGCACACAACCGTGTTGAGTTGTGTGGTCCATGGAGCAACACGGCTCGTGTCCGTTCGGACACGATCTATGTTGAGCTTTTGTTTTTTGGTGTTTTGTGAAGTGTGCAACAGTCTGATTTTCTTAACTATTTTTAGTTATTCAAATTATTTAGGATATTAGAGAGAGAGAGAAAGAGAAATGGGCAGAAGGGGAGAGAGAGAAAGCATGGAGGGAAGAAACAGAGTGTGGGGAGATGAGAGTACCAGAGGAAGGAGAAGAAAGAAATGGACTAGATCAAGATGGGGGAGGTGAGAGAGAAGAAGAGACAAAAAATGAAAGATGAATGAGTAGTAAATGGGCCGTAATCTTACAAATGAAAATGATAGCTATACAATACAACACGTGTGATATATTCAGTGGCCTCACATAATTGTACATTACCTTTAGAATATATACAATATTTATTTTATATAAAATAATATTAAAAATTATTTTTTAGTGTGATCTCATGATAGCATGCCACTTGTTCTTTTCAACTTCCCATTTATATATATTGACATGTATAGATACATAGCATATAGTATATAAATTCTTTATTTTCCTTTAATCCTTATAGAAATTACCTGATACATTCATATAAATTTATTATTACATATTTAAAATAATATTTTTATTTAGGACTATGTTTGCAGCTCTAAATGCTCCCTTCCTTATCAAATACAATAACGCAAATTGCAATTCTAATTTATCAATTAATTATTAAAAGTTTTTTTTATTTAAAACTTTATTTTATATCCTTGCTCCCCTTCTTTTTAAAAAGGGTTATAGTGACATTATGAAAATAACATACTTCATCTCTTTAGAAGTATAAATATAGAATATTTAAAATAAAAAAATATTCCACATTAACTATTTTTTAGAGATTCTATGATTATCTTTTTTATACATCAAGATAATAATAAAATTTTATAATTATAAATCGAACATCGTTATTAAAAACTATTATTATACAACGTGACTTCATAAGAGATTTGTCATGGCTATTAAGACTCCTCCATATAAATAAATTAATATATATATATATAATCTAATTAAGATATAACAAAAATATTAAGATATTATCTAATCGATATTTTTTAATTTCTTAACTATCACAAAAATATTAAAATTATTTTTTTCATATATGATTATTTAATATTTATTATTATTTTATTTAAAGTTCAAATTCGATAATAAATAAAATAAATTAAGCAATATTTCACATGCATCTAACATTTAAAACTTATGTAGATTTTTTTTATCATCATAATTTCAAGAGTGACATTTAATTTACTTTGAGCCATGATTTTTAAAATATTTATTATTGATTTATTTGTTTAATTATTTATATTAGTTTTTATTTAGTATTTTATATATCAACGTATCTAAATTTAATTGAGTTAATATTCTTTTAAAAAAATATATTTTATCTGATATATCGTTAAGTTAAAGCTCCTTATAATATTTAGCTATTTTTTTATCTATATATATGTACTTTTAATTTATATAATTTCCTTAGTTACTGTTACATATTTATTTGTAATAATTTAAAAAATTATTCTATTTGAACATAATATGTGGATTCAATAGTGAACATCAAATGAGACTATGATTGCTATCTCACATGAAAGAAGATAGAGCGACGTAATATGTAACACCACATACTCATCTATATATAGATAAATATAAAAAAATTGAACATAAATACAATAATTTGCAACTAACTTTTGAAAATCACATTTTATATATTTGTAAATAAATTTTGTTAGCATGAATATTATTTATCATATCTAAAAAAGAAAAAAAAAATAAATCTACTTTGCTTTAATATGACACGTGACTATGTGAACATACCGTGTGGCAGTTCTAACTGATCTTTATATATTGTAAATACATACATACATACATTATATATATATATATATATATATATATATATATATATATAATATATGGGGCTTCTCAAAGCTCTAGGGATGCAGGAGGTTCCTCAAGATTGACGCAAGGCCGAGTGTACAACATAATGGCGGAAGAAGAGCCCCAACACCGAATCACATGTCAATGACTCCTTAGGTACACTACTAAAACTTATCTACAACACATGGTAATTTACAAAATAACATCATCCCTAAGGAGGTTATTCTCCAATGAGAATTGAAATAAATTGATAGATGTTAGTGTTAGATTCGAGGACGAATCTAATTTTTAAGGAGGTTATAGTGTAACACTCCAACTAAACGCGGGCCGTATCCAATGCGGACACTGGCCGTGTTGGGCGAGGATGGGCCGTGTTGGCCAAAAATGGGTCGGATCTATTGGGATGCTAGTCATGTTGGGCTTAAGTAGAAAGCCCACCCGTAAAGAAATTATGTTAATGACGATTAAAACTCTCTAAATTCTAATTGACCTCTATATAAATCCTAACACAAAATTAATTCCCTATAACCCTCATTATTTTCTACCCAGCTATCAGGTAACCTCTCCCCTCTCTTCCCTCCTCTCTCCTCTCTTCTTCTCTTTCGGTCTCGGAAACTGCGCTAGGAGTAGGAGATGAAGGTCAACGACATACGGAGCAGAGAGGAAGCATTAGCATGCGGACCGAGGAAAGATAGTAAGGAACAAATCCCAAGGTATGTAATTAGGATCACTAAGAAGAATTAATTTTAGGTTTTAGTCAATGATTAATGATGATTAATGAATATTTTTGGTAGACTAATTATATATCAAGTGGATTTTTAATGAAAGAGATTTTCAGATTTCGTTAATAATTTAATGTTATCTAACCTGACATGGTCCGTGTTACCCTAACACGGTCCGCGTCACGGGTGTCGATGGGAGATGCGTCGGGTAAATTAGCTGAAGCGGACCGCGCTATTGAACACGATCTGTGTTCTCTAGGAAGAACCGCCGCATCACACTCGACGCACCGTGTCCTCAGAATCCCTAAACACTACTCAAATCAGTCGTGTCCCTCTCCGATGTGAGTAGAGCCATTTTTCCGAATAGAACTTTGAATATGAATATGAGGACAAAATGGACCATGTCTACCAACACGGGCCGTGCTGCCTGACTTAAACGAGTGCGATCAGAATGTATCGCTTAACCCGGGAACAACTTGGGTTGTGTCACACCTGATGCGGGCCGTGTCCGAGATGAATGTTGTGATGCTTGATTGAGTGAGTGAGATTGTATGAGGTAGGGCTAGTGTTTCTCTCATGTGAACTTAGTATAATAGATAATGAAAAATTAATAGCTATTAATAATTGTGTTTGAATCTGTAACATGAAGAGGAAGACCCCGGCGGACTGAGGGATTTATTCCTACTACTACTATTATTGTTACTATTGAAGACTTACTGATGGGTCTAGGGTTGACCCCATGACCTAGCTAGCCATTATGATGACGGGTCGTTGGAATCTTCATGTACTGGTAAATGCTCACTATTGACTGAATTAAAATATGCTACCAAGATAAATGAAAAAGAAGTACTAAGAAACTGTATATCATTGATGATCATGTCACTGTTACTGAAAAAAATAATGAAGGAATTGTTAGTAATGAAGCCTCTTATTGTTAATGTTTTAAAGAGGAAAGGTTTGATCTACTTGCTTACTGACCCTGATTATTATTTTCTTCTATATGATCTTTACATACTGAGTGTCACACTCATGGGTTTTCCTCGGCGAATTCAATTATGCAGGCCACTCTAATATTTAATAGGTACTAATGAAGATGTTGATGGTGATGCAGCTCGTGGTGGTCTGCTTTGCACATGACATATGATCCTGGTTGTGTCATGTTGGTCATCTGATAGAGATGGATATTATTCTGAGTCCTTAGTAGTTTATTTGGTTTAGTTATTGATGTCTAGTTTTTATTGAAACTATATATCAAATTATTAGTCTTTATATTGAAGAAGGATATTTTAGTTTATATTGTCATTGTTATCTGATATGGGCCAACTGGTTGGTCAAAGTAAAGTCACTGATGTAGGACGGTAGCGTCCCCAAAGTCACGATTTTTGCCAGGTGGCAAGGTCTGATTTTGGAGGCGTTACAACATATATATATATATATATATATATATGGGCTCCATCCTTGATCTATTAATTTTAAAAAATATTTTTTTTTTTATTTAAGACTTCATTTAAAGTTCCCACCTTAAGTGATATATATATCATATTTTATTGAATTGATTTTAAAACATTTTTTTATGTTTAGGACTTCGTTTGAAGTCCCTCGCACTCTTTTTTTCTCTCAAAGAGGATAAGATTGAAATGATGTAAATATCACATATCATTCTTCATCTATTTATAGGTGTAAATATAGAATTTTGAAATAATAAAATACATTATTTACTAATTGCTATTTGAATATCTCATAATTATATTTTTATATATATCAAAATAATAATTATATTTTATGAATCTAAATTAAAAATCTTTGCAACAAACTATATAAATAATTTATATATTATATTATTATATTGTGTGGCTTCAAGAAAATCGTCACTTGTCGTCTTTGACTTCTCTTTAATATATATAAACACAAGTCCACACTAACATATTTATATATATTGTGAGTAGAAGTTGACAACACTGCACATTCGTTTTATCAAAAAATCAGAATTTAATTAAATAAGTAATATATTATTATTTGGACTACCAATTAAATAAATAATCAGAGTTTGAGTTGAATTAAAACTAGGGAAACCCTAGGAACACCCCTACAAATAGACCATAAGAGGAGAGGAAGCCC
Source organism: Pontederia paniculata (assembly GCA_001647135.1). Taxonomy (NCBI): domain Eukaryota; kingdom Viridiplantae; phylum Streptophyta; class Magnoliopsida; order Commelinales; family Pontederiaceae; genus Pontederia; species Pontederia paniculata. The sequence goes on from LTAE01008960.1 coordinate 16,644, forward strand.
TCATAATTTTATTTCCTCTCCCAAAACCCTCACCAAGTTTCCTCTCCCACCAAGTGCTTAGGTAAGGCCTCTCTCTCCCATGATTCTCTCTCTCTCTCTCCTCTTATCTTCTCTCATCTTAGAACTATGCCCAATTCATAGGAGAACGTGAAGGAAATTAGGACAACAAAAGATCAAATGAGCGCACTTGAAGAACGAAGAATAACTCCCTAAAGACCCTACATGATTCGGTATGTAAATAGGCGAATCCCAATAGATAGGCTTATATGATTAATGAATTACATATTTAGACTTTGTAATATGGAAAGATGATTTATTATCACGAAGTTGGTTTTTAATCCCAGTTTAGCACTAAAAATATAATTAGATTAAAAAGGAGGAGAACTATATTTTCCATCAATCACGACCGTGAAGATGAACTTCATGGCCGTGAAACGCAGGTCACGACCGTGGGATAATCTGCACGGCTGTGAACCTCAGGATCACGAGCCATGAGAATGACCTTCACTCTGCTAGAGAACAAAAAAAAAGGGTTTCTAGTCACGACCGTGAATGATGCTTCACAACCGCGAACCTATGAGTCACGAGCCGTGAAGAAGTCGTCCGTGAGAGAAAGGAAGAAAAAAGAATGGAAAACAAAGAAAGGATTTATGGACATGGCCGTGAAGCTAGGCTTCACGATTGTGAACCTGAGGGAGACAGGCCGTGAAGCACTTTCACGCCCAATGGACCATAGGCGAAGGACGACACACGATCATGAAGGTGGACTTCATGACCAGTGCGCCTAAGGTCATGGTCGTGAAGTTGGATTTCACGACCATGAACCTTGGGGGTCCTGGCTATGAAAGAAGGTCTCACGATCATGAACTAATAAGTCATGGTCATGAAAAGCGATGCCACACACGTGATGACGAGAAAGAAAAGGATTATGTTCGGTCACACCCGTGAAGCACCCCTTCACGTGCCGTGATGGATTTTGAGAATTTTTTTTTAAGTTATTGTAAAGTTATTTTCAATCTTGTTATTATTATATGGAAAAGCCTAATTGTGATGGATGATGACATGAGTTTAAGGGTTTAATTTAAAGATTATGGATACTATTTTATTTAAAATTCTAGATGTTACAATGATAGATTCTTTTCTTATATAATAAGGATTAATATGTGGACAAGATAAGGGTCAATCATGCTTCACCTATACAAAATGATGATGTCACCATGTATTGTAAAGGTTGGGAGCATGTGTTTTTAAAGATAGGACGAGTACCTGTTGCTTGGCGTCTCACCGCCTGCAAAGAAAGAATTTCTCAAGCATCCTATGTGGTCATGACTTGCAATTGACCTATGAGAGACCTCCAAAACTCATGAGCAATTCAAAGTCACCAAAGCAACCCTCAAAGTCATTTCAAAGTCACTAATAGGATGTCAAATATAACAAAGATAACCACTTGATCTAATTATTGCATTTACATATTGCTTTAGAGGATTAAGATTATTAGTTGATGATAACTATTGATGATTAATGATCAAAGATGATGATTGAGTGATGAAGTATGATTAATGAAAATTAAAGAATAATGATGATGTGGAGTAATTGATGTTTGACTATATCCATAGATTACTCCTTATATAAAGTATGCTCAGAGTGATTGATGTTTGACTATCAGTCATTGCTCACTCTTGATGCAAAGAAATTATGATAAAGATGAAAGTATGAAAAATGGTATGTTAAAGATTAAAGTATGAAAGTATGATAAAATTGAAAGTACATTAAAGATAAAGGTAAATATGATGAAATGATGAAGAAAAAGTTGATGAAAGAAAGTTAAGTAATTGAAAAAGGAATAATTTGACTTATAGTTATTAGCTTATTTCTGCTTTTTATTTATCATGTCATATTTATCTATTGTTTCCTTACATTACTGAGCATTATAACTCATGGTGGATGTTTCTTTTTCCCCTCTATTGGATCATGCATGTGAGTAGTTTGCAGTGACAAGATGTTGGGGTGCATGCAACGACAGATTATCGTGATAATTGTTGCTTGCACATGACATAGTGATCCTACTAGTATCTCTTTCTTAGTCTTTTATATTTGAATTTTGATGACAAGAAAAGGTATACCAAAATAGGTTGACCCAGCACCCGAAAAGCTTACCCCAATCACCCTTTTGCTAACGATTTATGCTGATTTATTTTCATTTTCCACTTTTTGAATAATAAGCATCATCATTATTGGATTTTGAGAATTTAAGCTTATTCTTAGAGGTTTCAACCAGATTCCATGATTTTAGTTGTTTGAATATTCGGATTTTTAATTTCCCACTATTTTTGTTGTTACAGCCGAGGACCGGGGTAACCTCCATAACGGAAGCCCGGGTTTTGCGGAGCTGGCACCTAACCTCTGATATTCTTGGGATTTTAGAATTTGAAGATTTTCTTACCTTTGGATCTGGAACGAGCACAAACGGGGAGGTCTGAAGAAAGCACGAGGGTATAAAAAGGGGAAGAGGACGACAAGAAGAGAGAGAGGGGGATGGCCGGAGTCTTAGTTTTTCTCTTCCGCACTGAACTTAACTTTTGGGCAATGACTATGTTGGTTGTAATTGAATTTATTTATGTAACTTTGGTACACAGGATGTCCGGCTAAACTCCTATCGCCGGGATCTTAGGAAGATACTCTGTTTCACTTTCATCTGCTCAGAACTGCTTTGAACTTTATCTTTTCAATCGTTCACTTAATCTCACATATTGAATCATGATGATGTATTTTGCTTTACGTTTTATCGTTGTTCGTTTGGTTTTTCCCAAGTGCGCATTGTCCTTAGGGACCATATAGTGTTGCCACCTTCACACAATGAGCCGAGAGGTTAGTGATGAAGTTTGGGGGAACCTTAG
>LTAE01008961.1:0-19538 GCA_001647135.1 Pontederia paniculata
CCCCCCTCTTGGTGCCATATAGATCCTACATAAAGTTTATATTGTATATACTTCAGTTTGTAAAGTATCTTATCTAGTAAAGTTGTATGTTATTTTTTTAAGTTGCTTGTAATTCTTCATTTATGAAATCTTATGTTTTATTTAACCTGTTGAATTTTTTTATCCCAACCTATCATAGTATAAGAATCTTTTTTGGCAACTGTTGTGTGAGATATTTATTGTATAAATCTTATTATTTTGATTTTATATAGTTTAAGTAAGTAGATTAATTTTTGTATGCAATAGTGGCATATTATATTAATGTTATTACCTTCTCTCACGTAGATGTATAACAATCATATGATAAAATTGTTTAATGATGAAGAGGAATACCATGGGCTTGTAATGACAACATTGAAAAGTGGTGGCATATTCAATATCATGTGTCCTATTTCAAATGCAAAGAGACCATGTAGAACTCGACCGTTTTTTGGACATCAAATCATTACAGACATGTTGAATGGACATCGACACAGATGTTTTGATCAACATAGGATGACCAACACGATGTTCTTGAAACTTGAGGATTTGCTTCTGTCTAGATGTCTAATAGCTTATACAAAAATATTACAGCACGAGAACAATTATCATACTTCTTATATTGCATAGGACATGTAGTGTCAAATGTGTGAAATATGTCAACATTCTGGTGAGACTATATCAAGACATTTCAACAATGTCTTGAATGTTGTTTGTTTTATAAGTCACGAGTTCATTTCGATGCCCACTGGAGATGTTGGTGTCCACCCACGTATACGTGGCAATATTCTATTTTACCCATATTTTTACGTTAAATTGCCTAATTGTTCTATTTTTTTCTTAGATTTTGTTCACATATATGTAGCACTTTAACCAATTGTTCTATTTAATTATAGAATGCTATTGGAGCAGTGGATGGAACACATATTCACGTTGTAGTAAAAAAATCGAAGCAGCCTCGATTTCGAAATCGCAAAGGTACTATATCACAAAATGTCATGGCTGCAGTCTCCTTTAACCATTCGTTTCTTTCGTTTCCTCTAGTTGGGAGGGATCAACGACAGATATAAAAGTTCTTCATTGGTGCATTGAAGAAGGAGGATTTGTTGTTCCGGATGGTAAATATTTTCTCGTTGATTTAGGATATGCAAATTCTAATAATTTTTTAGCACCATATCGAGGTAGTAGGGTACCATTTGGGTACATACAACAATCCTCGTGCACGAAGACACTCAAAATTCAAGGATTTGTATAATCATAGACATGCCAAGTTGAGAAATTGTGTGGAAAAGGCATTTGGCATTTTGAAGGCACGATTTCTAATATTGAGGTCGCAATTTTCGTTTCCTTTCACAACAGAACAACGCATTGTAGTCGCATGTTGTGTGATGCATAATTTTATAAAACGTTATGATGACAATGATTATTATTTCGCCACGATCATAACTCCTAACCCTACAGATATTGATGCTGGTGATTTAATTCCAATGATGCATGTTTGAGCAGACGAGGGTAGTAGAGGTGAAACTCTTCGTTGTCACATAGCTACTAGACTTTGGAATGCAAATCGTGATCTTCAAAGTACATCTTAAATTATTTATATGTATGCTTCCTTGCTGTCATATTTGGCATATATTTTTCAGCATTTATTAACATGTTATATTATGTGGAGGAAATAATGCAACTTAGATGGACAGTGATGTGGACGAACAAGGTTTATCAACAAATATTGTAATATGTGATAGTTCAAGGATGTTTAAGATGTTATCTACGAGTATGTGGATTGCATAATGTGTTATTATGTATTGTGGTTAAGACAATAGTAAGTCTTTGGTATGTTCTTTAGGATGTTGTGTATTAGTAATAATAAATATTATTGTAGTTTTTCATATGTACTTTGAAAATGTGATAATGTGAACATTTTATTTATATGTATGCTTCCTTGCTACCATGCTTGGCATATATTTTTCAGCATTTATTAACATGTTATATTTTGTATAGGAAATAATGCAACGTTAATGTGCAATGATGTGGACGAACAAGATTTTATCAACAAATATTGTAATATGTGATTGTTCAAGAATGTTTAAGATGTTGTCTACAAGTATGTGGATTGCCTAATGTGTTATTGTGTATTGTAGTTAAGACAATAGTAAGTATTTGGTATGTTCTTTAGGATGTTGTGTATTAGTAATAATAGATATTATTGTAATTTTTCAGGTGTACTTTGAAAATGTGATATTGTGAACATTTTCATTAATATTCATTTAAAATAGTATTTTAGGGATATTAGTTAATTTGTAGTTGTTAATGATCTTACATCACTTGCATGTTGTTCGAGAGAAGGTATAAGTCGTTTTTGAATAATCCATTGGTATACAACATATATAATCAATGAAGAATACAATAGTTAAGCAAGATATTAAATGTCCTATTTTAAGAGAAAGTGTATTTTTAAGATTATGGTTTAAAAAATCAGCAATGATCAATCAACAAGCAGTTAGTTGTTGCTGGAAAGAAAATTTAATTTCTATTGGTCTTGAGGCAACATATACATTTGATCATGGGTAAAAATGTCTTTTTCAAAATAATATCTAGAAGAATAACTTACTTATTCTCGTGTCAACGTGAATGTCTACCAAACACTAATTAAGAATACCAATATTCATGTTCTTATTTACGTTTAATGTAAATATATTAGTAAAAGAAAGGATAGAGTTCATATCCTTGAAATTTGGTAAATGTATCCAAACGGGCCCGAAGTAGCTCCCCCTCCCATTGCTGGAGATAGGAGGCATCCCACCGCTCACTTGCGTGCAAGGGGAGCAGCGGGAGGCAACCACCGCATCCTTCTTCTTTTTTTATTTCTTATTTTTAATTATTATTAGTTACTAACATTATTTTATTACTTATTTTGGTACAGTGAAGAGAGGAGTAGTATCTTGTCAATAGCAAAATCAAAAAATCATCTACAACTTGTCGAAGGATGTCATGTGCAAAATTTTGAAAGATTGAGAACCTTTTTTTTTCAAAAAAAAAAGAAATTAAAGGGTTTGTAGGGTAAAAGTTATTAAAGTTGGAGGTGAAAATAAAAATAAGAGAGAGATAATAAAGATACGAGTTTGTGTGATTTGGACTTCGAAAAAAATCAAATTTTGGAGAAAAAACATGAGTGGTTTGACGAGAGTGCTTTGAGCCATTTGAAAATTGACTTGCTTTAATGAAAAGCAATAAAGACAGTTACGTTTGAAACAAAATGAAAAGTTCTTTAACCAAATGTTAAAATAGCAAAAAGAAAAAAAAAAACATGTTATGCTCTTTCAGAAGCTCCTTAAAAAATTCTCTGAAACCTAAATGCCTGTCCAAAATGTAACTAGAGCAGTAGTTATCGTTCAGCTCTCTAATTTCTTTCCAAAGTAGTAAATTTTTCACAAGAAATAAACAGCAAAAGACATCTTCCCTCCGGTTTCATAAATGACATTTTTTCTCTTCTCGGGAGTTCCATCTTCCTCTCAAACCTCGACCTTTTCGAGCAACACAGAATTCTAAAGTCCAACACAAAGTTGCTTTATTTCTTGCTAACTGATACGGCAGGAACGTCTTCTCCACGATCTGCACAGTATGTCTTTTCTCTGTTTTTCTTTTGAGTGTCGTATTCAATGTCAGTTCTTCTAAAGCATTATATTTTGCATGGATATGTTGCCGTTAAATGTTTATTTCGACCTATCCAGAATCCTTCAATTTTCATGGGTATTGAACATGTTTGTATGAATTAACAAATCGACAGATCATTGAACAGACCACTTAAAATTAATTCATTACAAAACAGCAAAACACAAGATACAATATTTGTCATCACAAAGATTCTACCAAGTCGCCCTACCGTAGAGGTGAGTTCCAAAGCTGCTAATTGATAGATTTCTCATTAGTTAAAGATAAAGTGAACGAGAATTTTCAGGCTTGCTAACTTCTAATGAGCCAAACATTCAGGCTTTCATAACTTGATCATCCATCCAAAAGAGAGAAATGCACAGTTTAACAATATTTGATAAGCAATCATTATCCTCAAGTTAAACTAGAAAAGTATAATCTCTTACAAAACCATGAAAATAAAACATGTACGACACACTAGAAGAAAATTGAAAAAGGTAGCTACTACAAAGCTATTTACACAAAGGAAGATATGAAAGCAAAATTATTTTAGAGATACCTCTCGCCATTACCTCGTGAAATCTCAGTTCTTTAAAACCACATTACGGTGTCAAGGCAAAGTAGGTGTCTGATCGGAAGATGAATATCTGCTGCAGATCATCTTCTCTTTGCTCAGCTATTACCCATGCAATTATTCAAAATTCCTAAAGGAGCAACCAGATGGAGTTGTTGGAGAATCTGATTGAGTCTTCCGAACAAATTGACCTTTCACACGAGGACGCTGTTCTGCAAGTAATTTCCGGCTCTCGTAGCGTACCTGAAAGCGAAATGTCAAGTTAATAATGTCTATGTACGGTTAACTTATCAAATGGTAAAAGTGTAATCCAAAAATTAATGCTGCATTTTTTCGGAAAGGAATATAGCTTCATGAGTCTATCAATTGTGTTAAAGTTCTTTTCTGTTTAGTGTTCTTAAGTCTAACACTAATCAGATTCATCACCAAATGATCAAAACGATGTTCAGTTATACCTTCTTTTCGAAACATCTCTCTTTTCTCTTCAATCGGAACTTGTTCAATGCTGCTTCCCTTTGGCTTAGCCGATGAACATCTGTTGGTTTGTTTCCTTCATGAATAAACATGTGAACATCATGCCCATATTCTGCAGATGATATATAGACACTGGATGGATCTATATTCCAGGAATTGCCATGACATATGCTTGCACAGTTGCTACTGTTTGGCTGAACCCTGTCAACATTGCAGATGCTGCTACTTGCACTTTCTCCTTCGACATTCGTAACATGTTTCTGTTCATTAGACGGTTCCACAGGTTCATCTTGCTTTTCTGCAGAATGGTTTGACAGACATCTAGAATTACAATCGTCTAGGTGATTGCCTTGAATGGAATCAATTTGTCCTGTTTTAGATTGATCTCTTATGTTTCCCTGAGTTGTTTCATGCCATATTGTTGGAAAAGTGCTCCAGATTGGATGGCCTGGTTGTTGATAGAATAGTGGCTGCATCATTGGAGCATATGCACCATCTAAAGGTGTGCCTCCATCTGGCAAAGAGAATGGGATAACTTGAATGGGATTACACTGAACTTCCTTTCCCTCTTGATCTGCATGTTCAACAAACATGTTCTTGTTATATTTGACTTTCATGTCTAATTATGAACTGCTAAAAGAAAATGAAATGTTGAAGTTCAAAGCACAATTTGAACATTGATTATGCAGATTTATAAAGAAATTGGTACCTTCTTGTCTTCTGCTTGACAAGTTTATTGGCTTTGATAAAATTGGCACAACTTTCTTATTAGCATACCTGCAAAAGAAAAGTTGCATCTTAAGTATTATTGCTGTAAGGAAAATCTAAAATAGGGATTAGAGCAGATGGTGTATACACTACACATTGCAGTGCCACTAAATCTTAATTCTAGACCAGAATCATGTGATCCCTAGAAAAAGTTTGGAATGAAGATAATCAGAACCCTATAATTAAGATCTAAGGGTATACTACACCATCTAGTGCAATATCAAATGATAATTTTCCATCTTGAGGTAACTTGAACATATCAAATCACAAAAAAATGTCTACCAACCATCTCTTAGGAGCTTGGTTTTAGACTTTCCTTCATAATAGAAGTTCGAATTTGGTTCCAGGGATCTGAGTTTTATATGAGCATGAGTTTCATATGGTATGTTGTGTATCCTATATTACATATATGTTATGACCTCTGACATCCATTGGATGGTTGCTCCACTTTTTCCAACCTTATTGCTCTTTTTTTCCTTTTCACAGTTGTCACCTGTGGATTGATGAATCTGAGTGATCACAACATACATGTTTTTAGATGGGTCACCACATACTCCTAATCTATTCCTTTATGGGACTTGCTCGTATTATCAAACAAAGAACTATTATACCTTGAAAATGCTGATGAATTCGAATGATTCAGCGAATTCAATTCTTCATTCTCTGGTCTCTTGCATATACTTTCTTCACAACTTCTCAAACATAACTCCAAATGTGGCACATCTGACATGTTTCTGTGTTGACTAGAATCATTAATACCAGAGAAACCATTTGCAGAGGTAACATCGCCTAAAGGTGCCTCCTTCAGTTGACCTTGGTTATCCATCACATGCATTAGGTCAACTTCTTTAGAAGCTTTCTCTTTATCAGTTTTTTGGGTGTCATTCGCACCATTGATATTATTATTAGTCAGAGCTTTTGCAGATAACATGCCTTCACTCGTAACTATAATTGTCAAAAGAATGTTGATGATTAGGACAGTTGATTAGCATAACGTGCTTACATATTTAAGACGAAAAGATTATCAGATAAAGAAAAGTAACACCTTTAGCTTTACTCTGATGGGCTACAGGGGGCACGCTCTGCAACTGTAGATGCTCTTTTCCCTCTTGAATCAGTATGTCATCCTCAGGATTTTGTTTCCTGGTTTTTGTCAACGTAAGCGATACCAGATTTTGCTTCTCTGCACAATCAGCTTCCACATCTGATCTTGTACAAGAACTCTGCACAAGAGGTGGCAAAACTTGCAGTGTCTACGTAAAACCCCATGTATTTCAAATCTACACTAAAACAGAACCTGTCAGATCCCTTGCAGCATTTAACAAAAAATGCTGCTTCCTTAAGGTGGGAAATTATTAAATTAGTATTTTAAACTCTGTTCACACCTATCCACATAAATTAAAATATTACAACGTTACTTTAATGGTTAATTATATAAGAGTGTCATAATAAAAACATTTTTTCCAGTCTATAACATAGTTACAACAAATAGAACAAAATCCAGAAACTGAAAACCCACACGTTATGCAAGATAAAGTACTTTGTCTTCATGGGAAAATAATGCGAACACAAATCCACCTGATGGCCTTTACCCAAAAGATAATATAGCCCTTTATTATATGATTTCTAAGGGAGTGTTACTCCACCTAGTTAAAAGGAAAAGTTCAAAGGGGAGGCACTTACTTGAGCATCACTGCCTTGCTCGCTGCATTCATTAGTTTCCTTAACAGAAGGTACGAGATCCCTAGAAAGAGTATTTGCATTCAGGTGGTGCCTAATGTCATTCTCATCTTGAAGTCCATGGTTATCATCATTCCCATGGCTAGCCTGTTAGAAGAAAATGATGTCAAATAAGACAAACAGTTTCCTGAGATAATAAATAGCCAAGATGGGTTCATTGAAGCATACAAGTTGCCTTCTCCAAACATGCTGCCACAAGTTCCTCAACTCATTCTTCCTGACTGGCTTAACAAGAAAGTCTGCTGCACCTTTCAGCATGCACTTAAAGATGACACTCATAGAATCATGTGAAGACATCACTGAATGAATCAAAGATAAAATAACAAGGTTTAATAGAAAGTCAATTTATAAATATTCTATCAGCAGCTAATAAAAGAACATACTTATCACAGGAATATTCTTGCATGTATCATGATCCATTATCATGTTAAGAAGGCTGAAACCAGAGACTGAGGGTAATTCCACTTCAGTCAAAACAAGGTCTATGCTACGTGGTTTATCCTTCAGTGCGTCCCATGCTTTTAGACCATCAGAAGCTGCAGCAACTGCACAAGAACAAACAGCTAAATTATTAAGTAAATATTCACCTTTAACAGACACAACAACAGGTAAAACTTTCCAGATCGATGTGACCCACTATACAAAAAAAAACATTGAAATGTTATATCAGATGATTGTACCAAGCTACCAATTCCTAGAAGTATTCAACTCCAATTTGGCCGTGTAACAAGAAACTTTGTATTTTTTTGATAATCAAGAAACTTTGTATTCAAAATGAAAGTCTACTTCCACAGGAAAAAAATTGCAGCAACAATATTACTGCATCCACATAAGATCATCACTATACACATTCTTGATTTCAGAGAACCCCAAAAAGGCACCAATGACTAACAAATTACAGACCAAAGAATAGCAACTCTGGTTTGTTTGCTTCCACCCTTATCCTTGAAGTTCAATCCATATAGTCTAAACTATGCCAGACTAATAATTAGCTTACTCAATCTTGTGGTTACTTACGCTCGAAAATGTTCATTTTATCTTTCCATCAACTAAAATTATGCCAATTCCCCAAAGAAATAAAATTGAAGAAGTGAGACCACAATAGACTAGTTAATTGGACCCAAAACGGAAACAAAAGGGCAAATCCTGCAGTAATGGCTATTTGCAGAACCAAAAAAACTAAATAAAGGAGCTAGCAAAGATATCAAATCTGCAATAGATTGTGAAAACTAACTTTTAAATACAAAAATACTCAGAAACAACAAAACAATGAAAGTAAAAGAGAAACAATCCGAAACCAACGGACCTGAATCAAGACAAAGAACTAGATTGCTCCGTAACTCGTGGGATAAGAACGGTAATAATAAGCACAAAAAATGCAAGTATTTGCATATTAAAGATGTGAAATCGCCTCTTCACAGAATGAAAACAAGAAATCGAGCAGAACCCTCAACAATCTCTGCTTCAACGATGTTGCCGAAACTAAAAGAGCACAAACCTTTGTAGCTGCATTTCCGCAGCAGCGCCGCGATGATCTGCCGCGTCGAATCGTCCCCCTCCACGAGCAGCACCCTCACCGGCACCCTCGGCAGCAACTCCTTCCACCTCGCCACCTCCTTCTCCATCACCTCCTCCTCCTCCTCCTCCCACTCGTCCTCCACCGCCATTACCACATCTTCCTCTCTCTTCCCCATTCGCCTGCCACTTTCTCGCTTTCTTGCGTCTATCTCTTCACCACCTTTCTGTTCGCTCTGCCCAACTCTCTGTCTCCTGGAGGGTTTCTTTTTACCAAACAACTCGATCGCTCTTCCGGTGGGCGGTAACCGGTAAGTGGTACCAGATGGATGCCTTCCACCGTCGTAGTCCCAAAAAATATTATTATTACCACTATTTAGAAAAATAACAATAAAGAAAACATAAAAATCTATCGGCTCCGAAAAAGATCTCCCCGCATAGCGTGCGGGCCACGTCAACAGATCGCAACGATCCGACTCAATGGTCGCGGGGCCCGCGTTGACGTGTCACTCTGTGGGCCGCCCTTGTGGGATATTTTTCGGGGGATCGCATCCAGTGCGGGAGGCGGAGACAGGGCCACGTGGTGCGTCGGGTTTCGGGAAGGAGGAGATATTTTTTTCCTCCGTGGAGGAAGATATTTTTCAGACATGGGGTTGGCAGATTGACACGTGGGATAATAAGATTGGCGGGAAGGGGGAAGATGGGGAGGGTGAACGTGCGGTGGAGGGTGGAGGGCGTCGGTTGACCCGTCGTTTGTGTGGCGTTCGTCCCTCGTGGCGGTTGCTGTTTGGTTTGGGTTTTGAGGGAGTACAAGGTAATCCTATTCGGGAACGTGGGTCCCTCCGGGGGAGTGGAATGGAATAAATATCGGCAGGAGATGCTCTGCCCGATGGTGTTTGAGATCGCTCAATCCGAATGTCCGTTGGGTTGTGAATCACTCGTGTTTTGGTGTGAGAATTAAAATATTAAAAAAATATTTTCTATTGTTTAATTCAACTCCTTAATGTCTAAGGCCCAAAAAACACAACATTCGTGAGTTTCACGAGACTTCTCGACGGTATTACATAAACTTTGAACATATATTATAAGACATGATAATAAATAAAATATATTACAGTGAAAAACATAAATATAATGTCATGATAATAATAGTTCAGAGCATTGGAAACATATATAAATTTATATAGCATCTCGTCACATATTGGCATAAATTCAGTCAAACATAAGACTCATAATATCACATGAGTCTTAGGCTAATTCGACTCGAGATAAAATAAAGATAACAAGTTCATTAGACATAACACTAATAACATAAAGGCTTACAAGACCTAGACATGACCATGTGCAAATTAAAGTCGTCATGAGCACCTCATCGCCAAGTCCATCATGCGTCATTGCCTGCATGGATTCAAAAATAGGGAAGATGGAAACCCTTCGATTAGAGTAGTCAAGGTCGGCATCTATCATGCAACATATATATCATAATATGACATCATCATGATCATAAATATAAACTTTGAGCATAAATCATTTTAGGTAACATAAGCATATGACATTTGCATGACTTGAGCATAATATTGAACGTTCATACATGAAACGTTACATACATGAAGCATAAATGATACTAAGAATTTTATGTTTATGATCATCATCTTTTCACATTTACATCTTTACATATTAGTCATATGACCCATTTTAAGTTCTCTTTGACTCACATTATCATCATCTTAAACATCTTGATCATAAGACCAATTATTATATGTATATGATGAGTCTTAAGTAACATCAGCTATTTAATAATGGCTAGCTAGACCAACCCTCTTGTTGAGTTCATCTTAGGAGCACACCCACTAACGCTAATGAGTGGACATCACATCCCCGAGAGTACACTTACTATCTCTAATGAGTGGACATCGCATTCACTCGGGAGCACACCCGCCGCTAGTGAATAGGCATCGCGTCCTAGATAACATACATAAATGATGTGCCTCAACTAAATTCATCATGCATCCTCTTCTTTACAATACATCATGCATAGCAAATAATCTTGTAATTTTATCTTAATTACGACTTTGCATATGCAATTCGAGGACTATTGCAAAGAAGTCATCAACACATGGTTTACTACCTTACGAAATCATAAAACATAGTATACAAATGATTTGACCAGGTATTAGAAAGTTAACATTATAGTAGCATCTATAAAATAGGGTTTAAGTAGCTTAAATATTCCTTAAAGTCATCACGGCACGTGAGGAGTCCATCACGGTCGTGAGACCCGGTGTCACGGACCATTACATCTTATCACGACCCGTGTTCCTCACTATCACAGCCCGTGATACCCCATCATGATCGTGATCGAGATGGTGTGTCGTGGGTCTCGTCGTGCCACGGCCCGTGATATCCCATCATGGTCGTGACCGAGACGGTGTGTCGGGGTCTCCTCGTGTCACGGCCTGTGATATCTCATCACGGCCATGATCGAGACGGTGTGTCATAGTCTTCGTGTCATGGTCCGTGATATACCATCACGACCGTGACCGAGACATTGTGGCTCTTCGTGTCACGACTCATGATATTGCATCACGACCATGACCGAGACGATGTTTCATGGGATATCTTCGGGTCACGGCCCGTGAGGGCATCTCACGACCCGTGAACCTCCATGTCATGGCCCGTGATGTCCATATCACAACCATGATGGGGTGTCGATTCTGGGGTCAGTTAGTGTCACGGCCCGTGACATCCCATCACGGACTGTGACAGTTGTCTTGGGAGTCGTTTTCATTTTTTTCACTTTAGTTCAACCCTAATTTCACCCCTTATCGAACATATAACCTTATACTCCTCTAGGAAGTTCATTCATAGGTAAATTTCTACATTCTAGAATTCTCAATGCATCATTGGAAGTATACTAAGTGGAAATTTTAGGAACATGAAAACTAGGATTTCGTTGAGGTTCATACATACATATGAGAATTACCCTTCATCAAGTAAACCTTTAAGTTTGGACATATGAATATCATGTAAAGATATTGTAAACAAGCTCAATAATATTAGGGTTTCAACATACATCATTTGTCACACAATGGCAAAATATGAGATAAGGCATCATACAAGGGAAAATGAGAGATTGGATGAAGGGTTATTTAGGCATAGAATTGAGTTATTGGATGAAGGGAAAATGAGAGATTGGCAAAATATGGTTCAACTCACACCAAACACATAGAATTGAGTTATTTAGGCATAAGATCAAACACCTATCATGCACACTCCTAACATGTCATCCCATCATCTTTAACTCTAAGAACATGGTATACTTATACATCCAAATATATAGAATGAGGTAGAAAATGAGAGATTGGATCCTCTGTACATACCTTAGCTAGTGCTTCTCTTTTATACCCTTTCTTCTTCCTTGGTGCTTTGTCCCTCTTCTTCCCCTACTTAGTGTTCCTTTTTCTTACCCCAAGGTTTATCTTTCTTCTCCAAATCCACCTTGAGCTGAAAATGGTGTCAAACCCTAGCTCTGAGTGCTCTTATGATGGAGAGGAGAAAGTAAGTGAGAAAAAAATGAGGTGAGAGCAAATGGTGGCTGCTCAAATTTTTGGGATATTTATACTAGGGTTATAAGTGAGGCTTTGGATTCATGGGCCTCTTGCGTTAGTGGGATGGTTTAATTAGGTGGGTCAGATTTTTATGAAAAGTTTGGAGTTTACACATAATTTAATATTTTTTTATTGCATCACAAAAATATTTAATTTAGACTTTTCAACTCATCAAGAATTGTTAATAATAAAATCATCATTATTTGAAGAACAAATTTGACCATTTTATCATATATATATATATATATATATATACATGATAAGAATAAATTGTGAATGGATTCTTTGCACTCGCAATAGGAATGATATTTGAGTAAAAGATATTTTTTTCTTTTTATAAACTAAAGAGTTATTTTCACTAACATCTCTTAATTATATTTTTTTTTACATCTAACTTTAAAATATGAATTTATCAATTTTATTTCTTGAACTTATTTTGAATTATCAATCTAGTCCTTTCGTTAGATTTCAAACAAAACTATGTTAAGTTATTTTTTTAATAATTATGAACTATCATTCTTATCCTTAATTCTTTAATCTAATAGAAAAAAACTTTATACAAATAAAAAATAAAGTAAGGATAGAAATATTATTTAGTAATAATATTTTAATAATTATGAAATATCTTGATCTTCTTTTATCTTTAAATTTTTTTTATAATATTTAAAGAAAAGGATAAAATTTGACTTTTTCATTTTTTTGATACTTCTCTTTTTCAAAAAAATTAAATGTTATCCTTTCTTTTTTTTTTCTTTTTTTTATTCTATATTACTTATGTTCATTACCATTTGTTTTAGTTTACTATTTTGAAAATATGTGATATATGATATTAATCATCCTATAGTTACTTTAATCTCCTATATTTTTAATATTTGAATATATGCACAAAAGAAAAGATTTTGTTAATATGTGAACATAATAGAATTTACGTTTATTATTTTTCATTATACTTCAAATAATATTATCACTAAATTTTAGATTTTTTATTTGGTGAACTAAATTGAATATAAAATATTATTTTGTAGTTGTCTATGATGATAATTTTTTTAAAAGAAAGTGATCACTAAGTTCAGAAAATATCATTTAAGATGAATAAAGTGTCATCGAAATACTTTGAATGAAACTTCACATGTAAAATGGAATCAAATTGATTTGACTACTCTTTCGATTGATCATGGGGAAAAGAAAAAAATATCAAGCTATCATCCTAATGAGCATATTTACTTGGAAGATCATTCCAACCTCGAAAACATAAGTTCCCTTAAACACAAATAGGAGGTACATTATGTTGATTCAATTATGATTGATTCGATCAATATTCCAATTGGTTGGAGTACCACATTATTAAAAATATAGTGTTTTGCTTATGTTTGTTATTTATTTATTTAAAAAGAATATTAGAAGTCAAAGCGGAGATGATGCATTTGTTGTCGAGTTATAAATGGTGGAATAAAAAGAGGAGATTGAACATTCATATTGGAGATGTCGTTAATACTCATAATCAAGTTGTAATTAAGTAGATGTGAATATTTGATGAAAAAATCAATATATCCAATTAGTTTCAAATAAAAAATCAAATCAAAAGAAAATTGACAACACAATTCATTTGTGGCCTCACTAAAAGATTTCTTTAACATCAAGGTTTATATTTTCATGATCACGATGAATATGAAAATTCATTGAATAAGAGAAGTTTCCAAGAACTTTTATAGTTTCTCACTGTCATTATTGAAAGGTTTCAAAGAATGAAACCTTGTCGGAATTAATTGTTGAAATAGAATTTCTCATTGAAATAACATTAGTTTTCAATTTTGAAGTTTAATTATTTACTTAGTATAAATTGTGAACCCACTCGAAAGAAGTCCTAGCTCAACCGTTAAATCATTTGTTAGGTTCAAAATGAATAAATAAAAGACTCATATTTGTCAATTTAATCCTAGGACATTTGATAAACTATCAGACAATTTTAGTTTCAACCTAAATATGTCGTAACACCACTTGCTTGAAAAAAAAAGATCTTTTTTTAGTTTCAATCGCATGGCTACAAGAAAATAAAGTGAGACAACAAAGATATGAACCCATAAAATCATCCACCATGGGCAAACATAATATGTGTGTACCTAATTAGAGGACAGTTAAATTCACACTAAACAATAAGTCTGTTCTAGGATTTAATTTTTTTAGGAAGAATGTCATTCATTGTGACTTTTTATTAAGAATGATGATCTCGTCATCATTTTGGAAGGAAGAGGCATTCCAATGGGACGAGCTGAAAATGTGCCCATCAAGAAAATACTGCGGAACGACGTGAATACAATGGAGTGGCGTGGATCAAGAAACTAGGTGGAGAATATGCATTATAATTGAGCTTGTTTCGAGCGTTATAGACCACCTACTAATTAGAAATCCCAAATATCATAAAAATACTTTGTTGGTATTTGAGCTCATTACGCCCTTCTTTAGTTTTTTCCAATGAGCAACGACGAAAATATATGAATTATGGTCAATCCTTCTCATCCCATGCGCCCAAACTATTTCCTATCATCATGTGCACCTTCATAGCAATGTTTCCTCCAACATATTCGACGAACCCAACATCACCGAGATGGATGGACATTTTCGTCAAATTCCTCTTGTGCGTCAATTGCTGCTCTACATGGCTGACTGACAAAGTAAAGAAACCAACAACCTAAAGTTGCAATCGTCGTCGACTCCTTGTTGTTGATTGATCTTTGTTGTAACACTCGGCTCTTGAACAAATAAAAAATTATTAAAAGTGACTCTACCTAAGTAGGACATGTCATGTTGTGGTATGGATGTAAAAATTAAAGTTTTAGTTGATTTTAGAGTTGAATTTTGTTAGGGGCTCTATTTTTCACTAAGTCAAGTTAAATCAAATTAAGGCATAAGTCGAGTCTAATGATGGACTAAGAATTATTTAAGTTATGATCATTTAAATAGGTGCAATAACCTATCTTAACTTCATACTAATTGAGACATTTAAAAGAATCAACATAAATTAATCTAAATCTAAGATGCATTAATATTGCAACTCTTAAATTGTTGGTCGTTAAGAAAGTCCAATCAACAGACCACACAACCAAAGACTCTCATACAAGTAATCGAGGTTATGACATGAATTATTTTGACTTATATTCAATGATCAATTCTCTCATATGCTTAGAAGAATAAAATTTGATTATATTAAACAGTCAATAATCAAATTGAATGATCATTATAGAGAAGAAAAAAATTAAGGATAACAATCATATTAATTCTAGAGAAACAATTTATTAAGAAAAAATAAACTTAACACATGGTTCACAAATTCCCTAAAAATATCAACGAAAAATGAAAAAGTTTATCTCAACAGAATAAGAAATAATCAAACTCTAATTCCCAATAGTACGACTTTCTCCCGAATGTACATCACTCATATCCTTCTTCTTGATCTTAGTAGTATTTCTTCAGTATCTGGCTCTGACCTCTAAAAGAGAATTTTCAATGGGGAATTATGTGTGAGAATTGATGAGGTGAAGGCTTTATTTATGAAGAAGGTGAAAAAAAATTAGAATTTTTGGAATTAAGCTTTATTATGGGATTTGGCCAAAAATTGCATTTGCTAAGGATTTGAATAAGCGAGGTTATAAAAATGGGTTAAAATGAACTTTACTGAATCGAGTTTCACGGTCGTGACAATGGATTCATGACTGTGACTGTAACCAATGCACGTCTGCCCGACATGTTAGGGCTCGTGAATTGGATTTCACAATCATAACAGTAACATGTATCAAATGGTTGATATCTTCATGGCTCGTGAAATGGATTTCACGATCGTGACTCTCTCGCGTCATGATCATGAATTCTTTGGTATAGTCTCGCTGCTTTCACTGTCGGGACTTCGTCTTCATGGCCCGTGAACTATTGCTTTCACGATCATGGCTTTTTATTCACTGTCGTGATTAATTGTTGCATCCTCTCGCTCACAGTCGTGGCGTTGGCCATCACGACCATGAGAATTTTTGTCGAATCTTTAGCCGCTCTCGCTCACGGTTGTGATATTGTCCATCACATGCAATGAACTTTTCGTCCTCCTTTTGCTCACGACTGTGACATTTTTCATCACGGCCATGATGAATTGTTTTCCTTTCAAATTTCATACATTTTTTTCCGATCATTTTGTGTGTCTCGTTGCACCTTTTTGCTCCAAATTTGTGCAAAAATACGAAATCTTAGGTAGATGTTGACTCAATAAAAATAAAACCAAAAATCTAAATAAAATGATGCATTTGATGAATAAATTAATAAAAATCAGCTAAATATACCATGCAAAATATGCTGAAATTGACATGCATTCGTATTACTTCAGCTACTTTCAAACAACTAATTTGATTACTTCAATCCTTACACATAAATTTATGCACTTTGATAAATGTGATAATAGTAGAAGATAAATTCATAACTTCTATTTATATTTTCAAATAATATCAAACTAGTTTCAACTCGATAGAGACTTATTGATAAATAACATATATAAAATTTAGAAGTTATCTTCATCCAATTTGATTGCAGAAAAATCAACATTCTAACATATATTGTATGTTGTTCTTAAATTCTGGCAAACTGCGTGATGTGTCATTAAAAGATAGATAACTCATTGTGGATATAATCAAATCATGATTTCTCAAATTTTCTATGAATTAGACTTATAAACTTTCATGTATACAAATCCCGATATTTAATATATATATATATATATATATATATATATATATATACACACACATATATATATATATGTATGTATGTATTTCCCTAAAAGATTGAAATTAAACTAATTTTTGTTCTTAATTTACAACCTCGTGGATTAAGTCATGGAAGATAGTTCATATATTCATTTATACATATTCTTTTGAGTTAATTCAACTTTCATATGATCCTATATAAAATCTTTACAATAACCAAAGTTCCAAATTTTGATTGCCCTTATACAATTTAAGTTATAATTTAATATCAGATCTTGTTGCTATCTTAGAACAACATGAGTGGTACGTAATGATAAGATCATAACTTCCAACATAAAACTTAGTTTGATGTTTTTGGAGTCTATAGAAAGCTAAGTTAAAGAGGGGTTCCATTTTTTTCGAAGGACAAATGATTATACAAATCAAATGATGAACTAAGGATTAATATATAGTGAAACATTTTACCTGAAATGGTTGCTACTTGCGAATTTTACCTTAAACGGTTTCTACTTGCTAAGGATAAATTAGTAAAGAACCACCATTATTTGACGCACGAGAGATCGAGGAAGCCTACGAAGAAGAGCTCGTTTGATGAAGGAGAAGTCTTATCATCAAATGTTGAAGAAGCCATACATAAAGCCTTTGAAAATTGAACCTTACATCCCAAATCAACTTGGTGCAGCCCCTTGAGCAAAAGTGCGATATATGTGGAAATTCAGGACATCCTACTAAAACTTGTAATTTGTTGACTTATCAATAAAACCCTCAACATGACCAACTAAATGCCTTCAGAAACTTTGCTCCAAAACCCCCTTCTGAAAAGTATACTTTTGAAAGTAGAAATCACCCATTTTTTTCCTACAGAAATAATCATTATCAGAATAATCCAAATCACAAACTTGCTTGGCAGCCTAGGATTATGCTCATGGAAGTTCTCGGTTGCATCCCTATGGATGGGACCTTCAACCAGACACGCTCCTCTACCCGGATGAAAATTTGGTCATTTGAAATTCTAAAACTTGCTAACTCGCTTCCTCTCCAATGGAAAGTAAGTACGTCTAAGGCCTGAGAACCTCTAAGTTATGGAGGAGAATCTATAGAAGGGAAGATCAAAGAGGACACCGATGGGATAACTAACTGAGGGCATCAAAGAGCCTAGAGTCTGTAGCAGCAAGGCTGATTTAGTAAGAGCTCATAACCACTGCTTGTGAACCTCAACTTTATGGCAAGACTACCTCAACAACAACCGCTCATGCTACCTAGCCAAATTCCAAACCTCCCAAGCCGAAATTAGAAGAACTGATACAACAACTGATGAAGCAACAAGAGCAGATGAATTCCAAGATTGAGTAACTAGCCACTCATAATAAACTGTTGGAAAACTAGATAGCATTACAAGCAAATGTTGCACCTTCACGACCCTACACTTTACACTTTACCAAGACAGCTAGAAGTCTAGAGACAAGTTCAAATTGTTACACAAAGAGACAACCAACCGGAGAAACTAATCATACACCAAAGAAACAAAAGATTAGAATAACCAAGATCAGTATGAAAAAGAGGAACCCGAACCTGCAATACAAAATCAAACCCCAACTCAATATGAACAACCAGTTAAGTACCACCTACCCTTGCACAAAGTCGTAACTTTCCCTCAAAGAATGCTAAAAGCACAAGAAGAACAATAGTTTGTCAGTTTCATAGAGATATTAAAGAAGCTACATATCAACATACCCTTTGTTGAAGCAATCCAACAAATGCCTTCCTATGCAAAATTCTTAAAAGACGTTTTATCAAAGAAGAGGAGGTGGATATCAAGGAGACTGTATCTTTGACAGAGAATGTTAGTGCAGTGATCCTGAACAAATTACCACTCAAATTGAAGGATCCTCTGATAGTTTCTCTATTCCTTGTGAGATTGGACACCTACAAATTAGAAAAGCACTTTGTGATTTGGGAGCTAGTGTGAGTGTCATACCTTTCTCCATGTGTGACAAACTCAATGTTGGAGAGCCAAAGCCTACCAATATGATATTTCAATTGGCTATCAGATCAATGAAGCATCCCAGAGGAATACTTGAAGATGTATCAATTCGAGTTGGAAAACTTTTTATTCCAATAAATTTTGTAGTCTTAGACATGCTTGAAAACTCAAACACCCCCATAATTCTTAGAAGGTCTTCTTGCACTTAAGATCTTCGGAGATCACTATTTCCTTCTTGAAGGGTGAAGGCTCCCTTACAACTTCTCCTTTCTTGCACGAGGACAAGGAGGTAACCTCTTACATAATCACTCGAGAATGCTTGGACCCTTCTATCCTGGATTCCTCACTCGAATCACATAAGGGGAACTAAGGCTTTCGCTCAATGTACTCACACAATACCAAGGTTAGCCAAAGTTACTTCCCAAGACTCTTGGGATTACATTTTATACTCTGCACTAAAG
>LTAE01008963.1:0-13876 GCA_001647135.1 Pontederia paniculata
GCTAATCATAACACATCTAGATTAAACAAAGAAGAACTAAAGATTTTAATATACCAATTCACCCCCCGCCTCTTGGTGCCATTCTAGATCCTACAAAAACCTCAAAATCACAACCCTACTTGGCAACCCTAAATTATGCCTAGACCACATCAACAACAACCATAGACATTACCGCCTTAACAAAAAACCCTCCTACTAGCTGAACCACCAAAACCCAACCTAGAAGATCTAATTCAAAAGCTGATGAAACAACAAGAACAGATGAGTACAAAGCTTAAATGACTTGCCACTCACAACAAACTCTTGCAAAATCAGCTAGCTTTACAAGCAAGTCAAGCTTCTTCACGACCACACTCTTTACCAGGACAGCCAGAACCTAAACCCAGAGAGCATTTCCAAGCTATGATTTTGTGAAGTGGGAAGAGCTTGCCAGACCGAGAGCCAATCGAGGCTATCACACCTGAGCAACATCAACATGACACTCAGCCGACACATACCCCTGAACATAACAACTCACCTGAATCTGAAGAGCAGAGTTCCAAACTATCTGAAGTCGAGAAACCTCTTATAGTTGAGAAGCCAGCATTAGCCATCTACCAACCTCCATTGCATAAAGTCCTACCATTTCCCCAGAGGATTTTGAAGGCCCATGAACAACTACAATTTAACAAGTTCGTAGAGTTGTTAAAGAAATTACACGTGAATATTCCATTTTCGAAAGCTATTCAGCAAATATCGTCTTATGCTAAATTCCTAAAGGACATTTTAACAAAGAAAAGAAGGATAGATTCTCAGGAAACGGTGTCCTTAACAAAGAATGTCAGCATTGTGATCCAGAACAAATTACCACCCAAGATGAAGGATCCCAGTAGTTTTTCTATACGATGTGAGATCGGACACCTATGTGTGAAAAAAGCACTTTGCGACCTTGGAGCTAGCGTTAGTGCCATACCCCTTTTGATATGCAAAAAATTGGATGCTAGAGAACCCAAACCTATGAATATGATTCTTCAACTGGCCGACAGATCCATCAGACACCCTAGAGGAATTTTGGAAGATGTACCGATCAAAGTTGGGAAGTTTTTCATACATGTCGACTTCGTAGTACTGGAATGAAAGAGGATCCAAATACTCCTCTTATTCTGGGCAGACCATTTCTAGCTATTGCCTGTGCAATCATTGATGTTAAGGACAGAACCCTGACATTCATAATTGAAGATGACACTATCGAGTTTAACCTATCTCAGATAATGAAGAAGCCTGCTGGAGATTTATTCTATGAAGACTACGATCTCAATGAAGAAGTCGTCCAGGAAGTATCATCAGTTGCACTTGTACAAAAGCATGAACAGACCTTCGAAGGCAATGATACCCCTGAACAACTAGTGTTTTGAAAGGTCAACCAACAATGTCAGACTTGAAGAGTTCAGAAACAAGCTATGAAGAAAATCCGTCACAACCCTCGTTATCTATTATCACACCCTTGTTCATTTAGCCAAGCAAATTATAAGAGACAGCTACTGAGGTACCCCAGATTAAGTTAGCGTCCAAGCTTGAGTTGAAGCCTCTTCCCGAGACACTGAAGTATGAATTCTTGGGACTAGACTCTACTTATCCCATCATTGTCAGCTCAGCTTTGTCGAAGATCAACTCACCAAGCTCCTCGAAATAGTCAAAGCTCACAAGAAAGCTATCGGGATATTCTATTGATGACATCAAGGGTATAAGTCCTTCCCTCTACATGCACAAGATACCACTAGAAGAAAACCATAAGCCAAGGATTGAAGCGCAGAGGAGACTCAATCCAAATCTTAGGGAAGTCGTGAAGAAAGAAGTTTTGAAGTTGCCACCGGATTAATATACCCTATATCGAATAGTAATTGGGTCATCCCTATTCAAGTCATTCCTAAAAAGGATGGCACAACTGTGATACATAACGAGAAAGGAGAACTTATTCCAAGTCGAATCACAACCAGGTGGAGAATGTTCGTGGAGTATAGAAAATTGAACACGGCCACCAGAAATGATCATTTTCCATTGCCATTCATCGATCAAATGCTAGAACGGCTAGCTAAACACTCATACTTTTGCTACTTAGATGGATATTCAGGATTTTTTACAAATTCCAATTCACCCTGCAGATCAAGATAAGGCGACATTCAGTTGTTCATATGGAATGTTTGCTTATCGACGAATGTCATTTGGAATTTGTAATGCGCCGGCAACTTTCTCGAGGTGCTTGATGTCAATTTTCTCAAATTAAATTGAAGAAATAATGGAGGTCTTTAGGACGATTTCTCAGTTTATGGGTCATCGTTTGATAACTTGCTGCACAATCTGAAGAAGGTCCTACAGAGGTGTCAAGAGACGAATCTGGTTCTAAATTGGGAAAAGTTCCACTTCATGGTAACACAAGGGGCAGTGCTTGGACACATTGTTTCAGAGAGAGGCATAAAAGTAGATAGAGCCAAAGTCGAAGTTACTGAGAAGTTACCACCACCTATTAATGTCAAAGGAGTCCGAAGCTTCCTTGGTCATACGGGATTCTACCAAAGATTTATCAAAGACTTCTCCAAAATAGAGAAGCCAATAACCGACTTACTGCATAAAGATGTTGAGTTCCATTTTGATAATCACTGCCCTAAAGCATTCAACAAAATAAAGGCTGCCCTAGTTTTAGCTCCTATAATCTAGTCACCCGATTGGAATTTGCCTTTTGAAATTATGAGTGACGCTAGTGATCACGCCCTAGGAGTTGTACTTGGTCAGAAGACAGATAAAGGAGTTGTTGTTATCTACTATGCCAGCAGAATATTAGATCCTGCTCAGCTAAATTACACCACGATTGAGAAGGAATTATTGGCAGTTGTTTATGCCATGGATAAATTTAGACCTTATCTCGTAGGTTCAAAAATTGTGGTGTACACTGACCACATGGGTATGAAACATTTGCTGCAGAAGAAAAATGTGAAACCCAGGCTAATAAGATGGATTATGCTATTACAGGAGTTTGATTTGGAGATTAAGGACAATAAGGGAACTTAGAACTCTATTGTAGATCATCTGCAAGATTATCGAAGCCCCTCAAAGATTGTTCTATCCTGATAAATGAAGACCTCCCAGATGAAACACTATATGATATCATTAATGTGAGATAACCATGGTACGTTGACATAGCAAACTTCTTAGCTCATCAGCAAGCATCTGGGAAGGGATTCATATCACCTGAGATGACCTATCAAGGGAAGAAGAAATTGTTTAGTGAGCTTAAACACTTTTATTGGGATGACCTTATGCTTTTCAAGAGACGTTCATATGGATAGTTTTGAAGGTGTGTCCCAGAATCAGAAGTTCTCAGAATGATTGAACAATGTCACAGCTCTGCTTATAGACGACACAGAGGAGTACAAAAAACAGCTACCAGAATACTTCAAGATGGATATTATTGGCCTACTATCTTTAGGGATGTGAACGCCTACGTGCCGAGCTGTGATCAATGTCAGAGGACAGGAAATATTTCGAGAAGGAATGAGATGCTTAATGACAAGAAATTATATACCCAAAAGGCAAGCCCAATCTCCCAAAAGCAAGCCCGGATCTCTATTTTTGTAAATAATCTCTGCTTGATTTATATTTGTTTCCATATTTAAAAGATCTAGCATCTCAATATTTGAAATCTGGTACTTTGGCATGATCTAAGAGAAATCATAACTATATTTTCCATTTTGTGTGCATTAAATGATAACACTTGAATGGTTAAATAACAATTACCTTTATTGTTATGTGTAGATAAAATTTTTTTGGTACTTTTGATATCCTGCAAAGATCATTTTTGCCGTAACAACCTAGCAATCTGGGGAGATAATTTTGTTGGCAGACAACTTGGGGAAGAAGACAACGAAGGGGTTTAAAAGGAGAAGACACCAAACGAGTTTAAGGAGGAGGACACACGTCGGAATCACTTTTATCTTTTGCGCTTTACTTTTACTTTTCGGCGGAAACTATGTTGGTCATCTTATGTTTTGAATTTATGTATCTTAACCCGAGGATGTCCGGCTAAACTTCTAGTGTCGAGATCCCGGGGAATCCTCTGTTTCTAATCTATTTTGCTTGACTCTTTTATTTTCATGATAATAGCCTACTTGTTCTCGCGTTCTAAATTCATAGATGATTTGTGATTTTTATGTTCTTGTAGTTTTCTTGTTTGTTCGCATAGTTTCTCCCGAGTGCACATTGCCTGCAAGGGCCTTATAGTGTTGCCACCTTCACACCATGAGTTGAGAGGCTAGTGATGAAGTTTGGGGGAATCTCAGTTCAGGGCTTGCCTTCTGGATTGGGGTTAGGTGTGAGTCGACTCCTTCCCACGAAGCCTGACCTAGTAGCGAATAAATTATGGAGTTTTGAATTGATCTCTGTATTTGGAAAGAAAGGGGAACCAAGTTATAGTTGTGACCTTGACCCCGAGAGGGCACTAATCTCTTAGTCGGCCGCGAGCATACACCACGAAAGTGGAGAGCTTGCTGATCAGGTAACCACCGCGAGAGCGGGGTTATGCTCCGACTTAAGGGAATACTCTAACTGATTCCTTAGATCCCCTTAGGAAAGGAGATTAGTGTTTGCTGAGAAGCGGCACCCCTTTAGAACTTAGGCGTCAAGACTTAGATCTTTTATCGAGAATCAAGATGGTTAGCTCTCCTCTTAGAGAGAGAAACTATAGTCAGATTGTGCTTGGTTAAGCCCTGAGCCTTCACCGCGAGAGCGGGAAGGTGAAGAGTAGAGCGGTTACTACGAGAGCAAAATTGTCTTGACCCGGTTCAAGGGTCTTGGTTACTTTTTAGGTTTTCACGCCAAAGAGCGAGTAGATTGGATTCAGAGGGAACCAGAGGTTATGGTATCCTCCCATCATTAGATTTATCTCTTTTAATTCTGAAAACTCATTTTCCTTTCGATTAATCATTCCTCCAGCCTCGATCTGGGCTTGCTCGAGAAAAAGTGGGAGCATAGGTACGAAAATAAAGTTTTCCCTCTGGATCGATACCTGAAGTACTCGACGATTACCATATCATTGCGGTAAGAGGATGTGCAAGGTTTTAAAAATTTTAAGATTTGAAGTGAAGTTAATTTTATTGAACTTGACCATATTTTCACGCCTTTATTTGTGTTTCACGCCCAAGGTCATTTTCTACCCTAACGCATGCTTCGAATCAATTCAACAGACCGAAATCCTTGAAGTCGAACTCTTCGACTTTGGGGAATCAATTATATGGGACCATTCCCCATATCCGGCAAGTTCAGTTACATACTTGTAGTTGTTGACTATGTTTCGAAATGGATTGAACTTATTCCCACAGCGAATTATGATGTTGCCTCATTTAGAAAACTCTTCGAGAAAATCATCTTCTCGAGATTTGGTGTACCTACGACCGTTATTAGTGACGGAGGCAAACACTTCGCAGTAAAACAATTTAAAAATCTGTACACAAGTATGGAATTTATCACAGGGTAACAATTACTTATCACCCTCAGACAAACGACCAATTGGAGGTTTCCAACCGTCAAATCAAGACAATTTTGGAGAAGATTGTGTCAAGATAAAGGAAAGACTGGCAGTCAAAGCTGCATGAAGCATTATGGGCATGTAGGATAGCCTATAAGACAGCATTTGGTGCCACGCCCTATCAGTTAGTTTATGGGAAATCCTTCCACTTACCAGTGGAAATGGAATACAAGACGTACTAGGTTGTGACACAGTTGAACTTAGACTTAAAGAAAGTCGGAGAAAACAAAAACCTATAGTTAGCAGAGTTAGAGGAATTGAGAATGCAAGGCTATGAGAATGCAAAAAATTACAAGGAAAGGACCAGAGTTTGGCACGACAAACGCATTATCAACAAGAAAATCGAAGTCGGATCGCGAGTTCTCCTCTTCAACTCAAGACTTAAGTTGTTTCCGGGCAAACTTAAGTCAAGATGGACTGGCCCATACACTGTCACCAAAATATTTGATCACGGTGCAGTAGAGTTAACTTCATAACAAGGGCATTTTTTCAAGGTTAATGGACATAGTCTGAAACTATATCATTCTAAAAATGGAGTGTCTGAAAAAGAAACTATCGCGCTCAAAACAACAGAAGAGACGTTGTCGAGAAGAATATCTAGTCAGGGACATTAAATCGTAACGCTTACTAGGAGGCAACCAGATAACTTCTAATAATTTTTTTTGTTCTTTGTCTGTGTATATTTCAGGTAGTCAGATGTCAAGTTGTGATCGGCGGTCTATGAAGCTGTGAGATCCGCCAAAAGATGAACTGCCTCTGTGTTGGGCAGGAAAATTCTAATCTCCCACCTATGCCCCACTAACGTCATCCCTCAATCACAGCACACCTTTTTAGGCAACTGACTTGCAGTTTTTCCTTATTTCCCTAAAACTTTCATCTTCCCCATCACCTCCATCTTCCTCCCTACTGGTTATGGTCGCTACCCGAGCTCAGGCAACCGGACGAACGTGACGATCTAAATACAAGGGAATGAAAGGAACCGACGCTGACCCTTACACATTCGACTCTGAGCCCTTATCAACTTTCGAATCACCCGCCATCGAAGTGCAAAATCGAAGCACGTTGCTACTCGCACCTGCTCCCCATCTCATCCTAGACATTCGCCCCATGCGCACTATTCCGCCACCACCTACTATGGCGAAAGAGAAGATAGTGAAACCGAGACCGGCTACGGTGATGTCCCCAACAAAACCACCCTCTTCGACCTCTGCAACCACCGGGGCATCAGCGTCCGAACCAACGGACACCTCCAACTACCAGCAGAAGTCAAATTCTGAGACGACGAGCAGCGCAGACTATACCAAGAGCACAAAACTAGGACATCCTTGCCACAAGATACTTGGACACCGAAGCGCTGAAGACCCTCGGATTACTTGATGACTTGACGAAGCAATTGAGAAAGATGGAAGTCGACAGGTTCTTTCTAAAATCCTGATCGACTTACGATTATATAACAATTGAATTTCTAAGCTCTATCCAACTGACCAACTCGGAGGATTGCATCTTCCTCAACTTTCGCATCTACAACAGTGAGTTCCACTGGAGCTTCGACGAGCTCTACTCCGTGTATGGTTTCCCTACTACAATGATACAAAAAAAAACACCAACTACAAAGGAGCGGAAGTGTGGAAGTGGGTTACTGGAGAAAACTGCTATGTGCTTTGTCAAGCTAAGTCTTCTTCTTTCTAGAACCCCACTATTCGTTACTTTCAAAAAGTTATGGCCAATACCCTCTTTGGGAGATATCACACCGAGGCAAATGTTAGGGAGGCCTAGATGTATATGATTTAGGGACTGATCAAAGGGAAGAAAATTAATGTGGAGCATATGTTTTTAGAATGCATTTCCCGACTAGCCACCTCAAAGAAAGGATCTATCGTCATAGGGGGATTAATTACACCAATTGTAGAGAAATGCGAGTTAGACCTGTCCAAGATGTGTGCGACGAGAGGGGCAACCAGAATAGATATGTCCATCATTCTCAGTATGAAGATCATTGCGATGAGGAACGACAAATATGTGTTGGCCTATAAAGGGAATGAGCATCCATTGAACTCCCCAACCGAAAGCTCACTGATATCAACAAAGGGAAGAATTGGACTCTCTTCACACCTAAGCAGAGCACACCTCACACCTATACAGCCATAGCAAGGAAGCCCACCACCTCTGACACTGAAGAACTCCGGGTAACGACCCTTCGACACAACTCTTAACAGAGCAGCATAAGCAATCAGCACTTCTAGAAACACTCATCCTCCAAATGCGAGACCTGAAGGAGGACAATCACCGGCTCAAGGAAGACATCTTCAACAAGCTGGAGAAAGTGAACGAATAACCGGAGAAGGAAGACGAGAGCTCCAGAGCCGAACCCTCCTCCACTTGCGTGGCCACTCTCCTTGGCTTGGCTACAACACCAGAGACAGTGTTGGGTTAAGTCCGGAGAGGGGTCATGGTATGATCAAACTCTCTTGTTAACTCTATAATCATACCATGACAATTTTGATTTTGGGTTTTTTGTTGAATACATGTCATCTGCTCTTGGTCTCAAATTTTCCTTGCCTACTGCTATTGTTGTTTTTGCTGATCTATCATCACACCTTGGAACAATTGTTGTCAAACCCTGTCACATGTTTGGAATTTTTTTCTTTCATAACCCTGATGTTGGAATAGTTATGTATTCATGCACTTGCGTACTAGGGGTGTTCACCAGGTCGGATCGACCCGATGAACCCGACGATCCGAACTGACACAATCTCAATTGGGTCGGATCGGATCGTTGATCGGGTCGAACCCGAACCGACTCGACCATAACCCGATCACTAATGGGTCGGATACGGGTTCCAATTTTTCGAATCCGATCAACCCGATCCAACCTGATGACCCGAACTTTTATATTTTCTTATTAAATTTAAACTAATTTATTTTTAATAATAATTTTATATTACTTTAAAATTAAAATATATTACAAATCTATACTCTATATCCTTTAAATCATTATAAAATATTAAAAAAATATGTTTCATTATTTTTTAAAATATTATTGATATTATGTATTATAAAAAATCATTAAAAATATATGAAAAAAATTAATCGAATAAATCGATGACCCGACCCGATCCAACCCGACCCAATGAAGGTCGGGTTGGATTGGATTCAATGACTACTTTGTCATCAACCCGACCCAACCCAACTCGAACAAAGTCAATCGGGTTGGGTCGGATTTGGGTTCGGATCGGGTCAAATCCGACCCGTGAACACCCCTATTGCGTACACTATGGCTTGCCTCGCTTATTCTCAAACTCTTGAATTAATGTAGTATCAGGTCCAAGCCATGTGTATTATTAGGCTTTATTGTAACACTACATCTTGATGACCACTTGATTTGATTGAGTGTACTTCTGAATCAAAGCTCTCTGCACTGAACATGTCTACTTATCACACCCCTGCTTTTTAGGCTCTAGAATTTTATCACTTTACCGAGTCACTGACCCCCACAAAAGAGCATAAGTTTAAGTCTTCCTTGCCCCCCCTTTCCATGGCACATTTTTTCTTTTTTCCTAAATAACTACTCCTTTGTCCTTCCACTTGGAAGTGTCAAGAGTATGCTTTTTAGCACCCCCAGGCACCTACCCGAGTATTCTGGGAAGAAAGAGATGGATAATGTCACGGGAAACTTATCTCTCGCCTCCAAATAACTACTCCTCTAACCTTCCACTTGGAAGAGTCAAGAGTATGTTGCTTCACAGCACTCTTAGCATCCTCATTGAGTATTCTCAGAAGAAAACGTGAGGATTTGCTAAGGGAATTTTTATTTTTCTCACACACATGTATTCAAAAAAAAAAAGGGGAAAGGAAAAGGACAAGGAAAGAAAAAAAATATTGAAAAGAAAAAAAAAGGTATGCTCTGAAACAAACGAAAAGAGGGAAGGACATCTTGGTCATGTTCACAAAGTAATTATTTTGCCTAACGGATGGGTGTGACATGCAGACTGTGAGGTTGTGACTCTGTGTTACATTCAGCTAGATTTTTAGTGATTCTTAGGCGCAGTTTTGTTCAATATAGTTTGAGTCAATTGCAATGTACTCTTGTGAATTTTTTTTGTTTTCAAAGTATGGCTTGTTATCTATGATGTGGTCTTCGCATTTGAAAATGCCACACCTTAATCTTAATTCAATTGCTTGAGAACAAGCAAATATTCAAGTCCGGAGATGTTTGATGCATCGCATCAAGTGCATATTTTTAGGTCCCTTTAAATTGTGATTTGTATTGTTTCTACACCTTTTTGTGAAGCTCAAGCCTCATTTTTGCTAAGTTCCAATCTTTGCCAAGCATGCACATCTATGAGCTTAACATTATCATTCTATACATTTAGAATGCCTTGGTGCTACTTTGACATTCTATTTCAGGAACTACAAGAAATGAAGCTTCAGACCCCTGATGGATACTGGATCACAGCCCTGCACGAGAAAATCGCCTGACGACAGAAGATGCCAAAGATGAAAAGGAATATGTCAGCTCATGATTGTCAGTACATAACAAATGAATCAAAAGGGAATAATTTAGGGCTGGAAAGAAGGACCCTATCACATTGAGGCCGCCAATATAAAAGGACCAGTAAAAGCAGGGAAAGGTGTCTCCGAATCATCTCCAATCACGAACACTTTTTGATATAGCTCATCAGCCATTCCACCATCACCGGAAGGAGATCACCTACCATATTTGGACGACGTCGCCGGAGAAGACGACGCACGACATCGATGCTTTCCTTGATTGATAGCAGGAAGAACAATGAGAACTTCTGAACATTACTCTCTTTATTATTCGATGAATATGTTCTGTAACTAATAGGATAATCTAGAGTTAGCAGTAGGAGATGATGGATTTGGATTTCTATCTTGGTTTCTGAACTTGCTTGAACTATTTTTGGTTTTCATATTCTATGAACTCAACTTTCAGTTTCAATATTGGATCGATTGTAGTGAAGAGTTTAGGCTTTCTTGATGATTGAATGTGATTGACCCTTGATTCGATCTTCATTCTTAATATTATTGTTCTTCATCGAACAATACGTCCTTGATCGGAGGCGTTCGTGAAGGCAGGAGATTGAGGTATTTCTATTTCTGGTGAACTGTATTTGAGTCACAGTCATCAGCAAATTCACACCCTTGCAACCGCAAGGAACCTTTCTTACTACCCTTAGTGTTTAGGGCGTTGGAGGACTGACCATCCCATTCGCCTACACAAAGTTGTATGGCGCGCTCCATCATTAGAACTGCAGCATTGTGATGCATGAACTGTATGCCGAAAGAGCCTTAGTTTGGTTCGACTATCCTAGATAGGTCCCGAGACTTCTTCACAATATTGACCGTGTGACTGCATGGGGAAAGTGATTTAGATCTCTTGAAAAGGAATCCATGATTCCTCTCTTCACCAAAACCAGATTTAGTATTTTAAACATTGTGTGTCAACGTTGATCCAATCCGCCATCTCTAAAATCTGCTAGCTCTAGAGTTTCTTCACACCTCTATTGTTATCTTATCTATATAGTCGTGATTCACAGTTATCTTATCTTATTTCTGTAATCATATTGAAAACCCCTAAAAATTAGATAATCTGCATTTCTGTTTTTAGTCTAGATCTACATCATTGATATTGCTATTTTTGGTTTGTGTCGAATGTTATTTCCTGAACATTCTTTCACCTCCCTGTGGATTAGATACCCTACATACTGCACATGATGTTTTGTATATTTGCATAATATGTTGTATTGTCTAGGACTTTTAAAACCTAATCCCGTCTATTGAGATTCACAGTCTTGCATTTACGCTGTCACGGCCCTACTCATAGGTTGTGTTGATCCACTTTTGAATATCACACTAGACACACGCACATCAGTTCACATATTACAGAGATATAAATAATATAAATTAATAGGGTTCAATGTAGTCTATTCCGTAAACAGAGTTAATCTAAGCCTAATAAAATAAGAACGAGAAGACAAACAAAATCTTTACAGAGTGTTGTCCTCTTCTAGTCTTCAGGCTAGATCCTAGGCTTCTCTCCTCCAAAAGTTGGTTTCACGATACTCTAGAATTCTTGCACAGAAAATATGAGGAGATTCTTCTCTTTGGTGTCCTCTTCTTTTGGATGCATTAAGGCTTATTTATAGGTTAGAAATTTGAGGATGAAGTCTAGATCGAACGGCTCGGATGACTCTTTGATCAACTTGAATATGTCTTAGCCTTTGAAACATATGGAAATAAATTATGAGATGATACGGTTTGTTTGGTTCGCAACACGACCGCGTCGGTAATTAATTAAGTTTGAGTAGAACATCACTTTGGACATGACCGGTGTTGCTCTGTGATGATGACACATGGCGTGTTATTAGTTGTTGATGAGCCCCATTTTGATCAAACATGTTTTGGTCACGGATTGCTCGAAACATGAGGGGAACACGACCGTTGTGTGAGAGCAAATGGTCTATTTTGGTGATTGAGTTTGATGCAACTTAACATATGCTTGAAAATGGGTCATCTTTATCGCTGATTTTCTTGAGTTGATTTTTCTCCTTTAATTCATCGTAAATTGAATTTTATCCTAAAAATTCATCATAAAGAATACTTAGGTAGAATCTGGCTCATGAATAAAAAATTAATAAAAACTACAAAAAATGATGCATAAAATGATGCAAAACTATGGAAAATGAGATGAATGAGATGCGTGCAATATGTATATTTTTGCTCGCATCAGCGGACGTGATGGTTCTTTTCACGGAGATGACTTCATTATTTTGAAACCTAGTTTCACGACCGTGACCAAAGCCATCGCAATCGTGACCGCAGACGCTAGATACCAACTCTTCTCTTTTTCTTGTCTTTCTTTTGTTTTCATTAATGATTAAACTACTACATTTATACTTTATGCAAAAGCTATAATCATAATTATTCTCTATATAAATCCTCCTCTATTCTATCATATACATATGAAAATTCCTAAGGTTGATATTTTTAATTACATATCTTGATTTGTGGCCAAACTCTTTTTCTTTTTCTCCCTTGCCCTAGCTTCCCCTCGCTTCGTCTTTGGGAAGAACCTTCTTCTCGACCTCTTCTCCTACATGATGATCTGACATCGTGACAAGAGGAGGGAGGAAGGGAGGGAGGGAGAGAGAGAGAGAGAAATTGTAAGAAGAGATGAGGAGTTGGGTTTATTTATATGAAAGAAATCCATCTAAATATACTTTGAATGAGATTAAGACTTCTTAAGATAACTTTTCATATGATTAGGAGTCCTTTAAAAATTAATTTGTATAGAATTAAGAGTATTAAAATATTATAATAACAATTTGACTTGGATACTTACATATCCTTTTCCTAATCCTAAGCATATACTATTTTATCATATTTTATCTTTCTTTTTATCCTTTTATTTTTTAAAAAAAATAAGATTATAATTATAACCTCCTTAAAAAATAAAATCATTCTCGAATTCAATCATATCATCTATCAATTAGTGATCCTTCTCTGAACCATGTTAGACTGAATAATTTCATCAGTTATGCACATGTTTGATGGGACTTGTTGGTTTCTGAGAGCTTGGTTGCTCTAATAATTACTTTGACTACTTCTTGCTCACGCGGGTTCTGCTCTCGATGATTTGCAAGACGCTTTGGAGTTATTTGCATTCGTAACCAAATTACAATAATTGCAAATTACATCTAAACCTTACCATCAAGTTCTTCTACCTTTTTCTCGTGATAACCTCCTTAGAATCTAACCTATAATCTTCTTGATGGCATGGTGATTGTTTGTGATCCTTGCACATGAATTTTATTTTTTTAGATACCGTTAAAAAGTGTCTGATACATTTTTGTAACGCTCACAAAAGATCACTCTACCACGTTGCATAATGCCCTTTTAAAATATTTTAATTCTTTGACTTAACATTTAGTCAAAAGATTGGTCAATATAATAACACGTAATGCGGAAGCATAGTACTCCATCTTAATATATATGCCATTGTTGTTTGAACCGGACCGGACCGGCCGGTTCGACCGGTTCGACCGTCGACCGGGCCCTAGTCCGGTCCTGGGTCGATGGAAAAACCGGATAACTCATTGGGCCGGATGGAACCGGTCAAAACCGGTCAAAAACCGGGAAAATAGAGGTCGAACCGTTCAAACCGGTTATTTGATGAACCGGCCGGTTCAATTGCATATTAAAAAAAAAGAAAAATCTGGGTTTGAGTGTGGGAGAGTGGGCTTTAGAAAAAATAGGGAAGTGGGCTTTGAAAGTATTTGGGCTATGAAAATAGGC
>LTAE01008964.1:0-14740 GCA_001647135.1 Pontederia paniculata
AAGATCATCCAATCAACATTAGGGTTCACAAACTCCCTAAAACGAACTACTCACTATTAAAACCGTTCATGTCTAAACAATATAAGAAGTTTATTTCAGAAAATAAAGAATTACAAGAGAATACTAAGGAAGATGTCGAACAACCTTCCAACGAATGCACTGTCCTTTCCTCCCAATCCAGCAACCTCTAGCTTCGTCTTCTCTTCTCCAAGGGTTGAATTAACTCCTAGTTGTCCTCTCAATATTCTGAAAATCTCCTTTTATACTCTTCTCCAAAACTAGGGTTTCATCATAACCTTAAGATCCAAACAATGTTTTCTCCACCAACGGTCATGATAAGATCCTATAAAAGTCTCTTATAACTCTTCAAAGTGTCTCTTAATCAGTCCTCCAAGATCTCATATCAATTGCACTTCTTCTTGACCGTCAAATCTCGTGATAAACTCCGAAACTGTAATCCCGTAACTTTGTAACGGCCCGTAACATCACTTCATGGGCAATAAGTCGTGAACAGATTGGGCGGCTTCGAGGTGTCACCATCGCCTTACGGCCCGTAACCAGTTGTCATGACCCGTAACTTCTAAAATTGTACTCTGCTGCCCACTGGAACGGTCGTGACAATGCATGACGACTCGTGATGTTGTAACTGCTAATATCCTGGACATCATCACGGCAACTCTTCATAACAGCCCATGACGATCTAAATGATCTATGCTGGAGCCTTTGTGAATGTCGTAATGTCGATATTGTGATCGTGACCTTCATCCTCACGTCTCGTAACAAGATATCATGACCCGTAACAAGTTGAATTGGAGTGTTGCTTTGCACTGTCAAGGTCGTAATATTGACATTGCGGCTCTTGACATTGGACTGACTGCACCTCTGATCTCATCACGGCCCGTGACAAAATATCACGGCTCGTAAATTGTGCGCAGGTCAGCTTCCCGAGGCGGTTTCATCTACTTATGGCCCGTGATGATACATCACGGCTCGTAACATCCTCGCTGTAGCTAATGACCGCTTCGGCAAACGTCGTTATATGCAGTGATGCCTCATCAGGTGTTACGTCATGGCCCGTAATAATTTGTAATGGCCTATAACGACTGGAATGAACTTGTGTTCTCCGCTGGATAGATCGTGATGGCTCTTAGCGACCCGTGACAGTTGAAATTATCCTTTTATGCCTTCATCACGACCCTAATAGGGTATGACGGCCCGTGATGAAAATGTAATCTAGTGTTCTCATCGATTCTAGCCCTATAACCTCTCCTGAGCTAATTTTCTGCAAAATAAACATCAACAAGAGTAGAACCATGACTCAAAACAATATGAACAAAAATAGAACCAAATGGATGCATGCAAACGTAAAAATGACTCAAAATCATGCACCATGCACGTCCTAAAGTATGTTAAAATAAGCATGCATCAATCTTTCACATGGATATTATCACAAATGTAACTATTACACAAGCAATACCTACACACACACACACACACAGATATAAATATATATAATATATATGTTAGTCTCAAAGCAAATCCACACTATTTGATATTTATACAACATTTTTCTTAACATATAACATCCTTATACAAAAGCTATATATCATAAGGAGACGTACATCCTCACAAAATAATCAAAGGAAATGCCTAAGTCTCATCTATACCTCGCCCAAAAGTGCTTTAAACCCTATAGAAAATCACTAAGCACGGCCACAACACTTGTCTATTGATATGAAAAATGTTAAAAATCACATTATGAGCAAACCAAGACTCAATAAGTAGAAAAATCATAGTCTATGTGTTGTCATCTATGCATTTCAGGAAAAACAATATAAGCATATTTCATATCAATTATCATATGTATCACACCATAGGATATAATGAAACATGTATCATCACCAACATATCATAGGTCCATAGTATATCATATAACATGCCATGCCCTTGTGCAATCATATATGCAACATGTCATATCACCAAATGGCCAGAGGTATCATCTCATCCTTGTTGAGAAAACATATTATCCTTTAGGATATCATATCATCCCTTTCAGAGAATTTCATATCGTCCCTACAGAAAACATATCATCCTGGCAGAGGAAATGAAAATGCATGATATTTTCACATATGCATATCATCATATAACATATAACATATGATTGCATAATTAGTAATTCATTCATTTTGTGAGTTCACATTTAACCTGTCCCAAAACTAATGATTTCATTTCATGGACTTCACAACATCAATTTGGTATCAGTTTTGCATTTGGCAGATTGAGTGAAGTCAGTTATATAATTCATAGTAATTAAGAAAAACAACATATTCAAATACTACAAATTTTACCAAAAGATAGACTTCTTAGAAGTTTAATCCATATAAATATCTTCCTCATTTTTTTCTGGAATGATCATAAACAATTCAACAAGATAGTACTATTTTGTTCTGTTTCTCTGTTATGGAAAACTTAGTGATGTTGAATATAAAATTCATAACTCACAAATTACATATGATAATTAAGCCATTCCAATTTTAAATAAAACCATACTTTTCAGAGGATGAACTCACATAAATATCAAACTGTTATCCTCTCTATGGAGGTTTCAGAAAATTCAGAGATTTTCTTATGTTCTGTTTCACCTTAGAATCCTGACAGAATGTGTGATGTACAATGTAAAAATTATAGCTTCCATTTACAGAGCCTATGCTTGTAATTCCAATTGGATTTGAAAGTATACTTCCATTAATATGTGGCATAAAAATGTCCTTAACTCTTTCTATAAATACTATTTATTGTGGAATTTACAATTCAGATAAATCATTTCTGAAAACAGCAAGAGTGGGTTCCAATCATTTACTCATAACTTCTAATATGTAATTTTAATAATTCAATTCCTAAGCCCATGGAAAGTAGACTTCAAGGAGATATAACAGAAGGAGTTTTAAAATTTTTAGAGGAGTATAAGGTAACAAATCATCTTTAGCAAGCTTCAGCATTAGATTTCACTTCAACTAGGGTGTGTTCTACAAATAGGTATGTTGTCTTTGTTGTGTTACTTAATTATTAGAGATTGATGGTACATATGGTTAACTCATAACTAGAAAACCTTTGTTTTAACAGAAATTTGTAGGGTAATGCATAGAAAAGGAGTTAACCACTTATACCTTGTGGTGAAAACCCTAAATTCACTGCTTAGTATAAACTTGTCTTCAATGGTCTAGCTATGGTGGCTTCTCCTCTAGTTTTCGGAAGTGAAAGGTGCTAGTAGGTGACAAGGTGTAAATGGCTTGACATGTTTCTATATTTATTTTATTTATTAATTTATTTAAGACATTACATGTAAATAAGAAAGTATCCCCCATTTGAATTCAAAAAAATATTTATAATTTTTTTAAAAGAATCAAAATCTAACTTTTGGGTCGAAGAACAAAATCAATAGTTTTACATATTTTTTTATTTTTGTCTCTTCATTTAGACTAACTAAAACTCCTCCTAAAATTTACTAAAAATCATATTTAGTATACTTTAATATATGGAAACAATTACCGGGACTTTATTTTTCCAAATTCTAAACTTTTCAAAACTCATATTATCATGCCTTAGACATATTCATTAATTTTCAACATATGAAAACTGAAACTAGAATACACACTTTAACACGTATATCATAGTAGATACTATCCACATAATACACAATTTTAATATTTTTAATCTCCTATGAATTTTATCATGGATATCACAAAGACCATCTTCACAAACGTGATCGAGAGTTATTTTTCTCTGCCTTAGATTTACTGTCGTGAAGTTCATCTTCACAACTGTGATCGATGCCATCATGGTCATAAAACCCAGTTTCACGGCTGTGATGATGGAAAAATGGGTTAAATGAACTGTCTCACCATACCACGTTAAATCATATAAGCATATAATAATAATCATGGCCGAATTAATCTGATTATTTATAATACTAATCAGGGATTAAAATCCTTTATCATGACTATAAATCATTCTTATATATGATAATAACCTAGCATGCAATTATTAATCATGAAAATATTATATAAGAGATCCACCTACGTACATACCTATTCCTGTAGGGTTGGTTCCTTAATAATCCTCATCCTCATTCCATCAATCTCCACATTGTCCTCGATCCCTTCACGTTCTTCTAATGGTTTGGCATAAACTTAGGGGAGAGAAAGAAAGAGGGAGACAGGACTATGAGAGACGGAAAGATCATTACCTGTACACCTGGGGAGAGAGAGGGAGAGAAGGGAATTGGAGTTTTGGCTTCACAATCGTGAAGCCCATCTTCATGGTCATGACCGAGAGGTCATATTGCAAGTTCATAGGTGTGCATATTTCAGGTTCACGATCGTGACCGAGAGCGTATGTCGTCCTCGCCTTAGGTTCACATCCGTGAAGACCATCCTCATGGCCGTGATAGAGAGTCGCTTTTCTTCTTCGTCTTAGGTTCACGTGCGATAAGACCATCTTCACGAACGTGATCGAGAGTTATGTTTCTCTACCTTAGGTTCACGATCGTGAAGTACATCTTCACGGCCGTGACCGATGCCATCACGATCATAAAACCTAGTTTCATGACTGTGACAACGCAGTAAATTGGTTAAATGAACCGTCTTCTTCGTCTACTAAGAGAATGGTTAAATACTCTTTAGCGTCACTTAGAAACATTGGGAAATGTATTTTCTCCATTATTGTAACTTAAAATTCTTGTACTTCCTAAAATCATTAATGAAAATCTGATCGATAACACCCTTGGTTAACCATCCTTTCATCCTTCAAAAAATAAAAATGAACCGTCTCTCCATACCACGTCAAATCATACAAACATATTATAATAATCATGACCCAATTAATCTAATTATTTCTAAGTCTAAACATGGATTAAATTCCATTATCATGGCTCTAAATCATTCTTATATATGATAATGACCTATCATGCAATTATTAATCATGAAAATGTTATCTAAGGGATCCGCCTACGTACATACCTAGTCTTGTTGGTTCATTCTTTTTCCTTAACGTTCCTCATCCTCGTTTAATCGCTCTCCACGTTGTCCTTGATCCTTTCATGTTCTCCTAAGGGTTAGGCATAAACTTAGGGGAGAGAAATAAAGGGAGAGAAGGGACTATGAGAGAGGGGGAGAACATTACCTCTACACCTGGGGAGAGAGTTTCTATGGTGGCTCTGGGGTTTTTGGAGAGTGAATAAAATTGTGAGGTTTCTCCCCATAGGACTTGTTTATAGGTGTTTTACTTAGGGTTTCTCAAAGTTTAAGTCTAACTCCCACTCTTATCTCTAATTCAATCTCTATTATCTAACTTAGGTAAGGCCATGTCTCTCTATCTCTTAGTTCTCTCTCTTTCTCTCCTCTAAGACCATACCAATTCCATAGGAGAATGTAAAGGAGACGAAGGACAGTGCGGAGGATGCAGGAGCAAGGATATAGAAGAACAATGTTAGAACGAAGAACATCCCAACAAGATTCTGTATGTAAATAGGAGGATCCCTTAAATAATATTTTCATAATTAATGATTTCATCTTAGGGTATTGTAATATGGAAAAATGATTTATTATCATGAAGATGAATTTTAATCCCTATTTAGCCCTAAAAATTAATTAGATTAAATTGGCATGATTATCATAATAAGAATGGTGTTTGCCTACGTCTTCACGATTATGAAACAAAGTTTCATGACCATGAAGGCATAGGCCACAGCGGTGAAGATGAACTTCACGACCAAGAAGATAGTCTTCGCGATTGTGAACCTAAGAATCACGAGCCATGAGGATGGCCTTCACGCCCGTGAAAGAGACAAAGACAAAAGAGTGCTTACGGTCACAGCCGTGAAGACTGCCTTCACAACTATGAACCTAAGGGTGATCCGGATAAAGATTTCCTCATGCCCATGAACGAAACGAAGAAAAGAAAAGGACTTTTGGTCACGACCATCAAGATGGGGTTCACGATTGTGAATTCGAGGGGCATGTGCCATGAGGGCGATCTTTGTGCCTTGAAATCGAAATATGACCTTCGGTCACGACCGTAAATATGGCTTCACCACCGTGAACTTGAGGGTCACGATGGTGAAGAATGAAGTCATGACCGTGATGATGAAAAAAAAAAGATGAAGCCTTTAGTCACGGCCATGAAGCATCCCTTCACGGGACGTGACAAATTTTAAGCTATTTTATTGAAAATCCAAAATGATAGATTTATGAAAAAAACTTTATTTTAAATTATTATTATTCTATTGAAAATACTAGATGATATATAATGACTGATTCTTTTCTGAATAATAAGGATACAAGATAAAGGGCAACCATTCTTCACCTAAATTAAATGATGAGGTCCCCATGCATTGTTAAAGTTTGGGAGCGGCAGTGTTTTATAGATGACTGGTAAATGACAATGATTTAAGCATTATGGAGAATGACAAAACTATCGTGAAGCGGAACCATATTTTTTGTAAGAATCTATCCCTAATTATCTTATCGATAACCTTATAAAATCCTAATAAAATTATACTTACTTATTTCTTCTACGAAATTTGAAGCATATAAAAAGCATTTGAATCCTTATATCACCGATGATCAGATTTTTACAAATTTGAGATGAAAAATTTTCTTCGTATAGGCACGAAATAGTGGAGTTCCAGAGTTGCAAATTAAAAATT
Source organism: Pontederia paniculata (assembly GCA_001647135.1). Taxonomy (NCBI): domain Eukaryota; kingdom Viridiplantae; phylum Streptophyta; class Magnoliopsida; order Commelinales; family Pontederiaceae; genus Pontederia; species Pontederia paniculata. The sequence goes on from LTAE01008964.1 coordinate 6,707, forward strand.
TGAATTATGTACCATAAAAAAGAGTGACAACTCACAATGGCATTATTGGCAATGACTATAGGTTTCACACAGAAGAATATGGAAGAAGAAATAAATCTATAATGAATAGTGGAATTTGTGTCCATGATTGTTTGTACAGTGAAAATGAGTTGGACTATTATTGAATTATCATGCAAATATTAGAATTGTCATTCCTAGGACACAATATTATTTTCACACTACGATGTCAATAGTTTGATCCACAATGTGAGGTTAAAAATGTTCTAGTCTATTACTTTGTTGATGTTAAACACAAGTCAAAACTTAATTCGAACGATCCATTCATTTTGGCAAAACAAGAACAACAAGTTTATTTCACCAAATATCATTCATTTAGAAAAGGTGCCGAATACGGCGGGCAACATGGAGGAAAAAATGAATGACGATGGCGTGATACCTGATGAGATGCCGCAACATGATTACTATCAAGATGATAATGTAATTAGAATGACCAATGTTATTGAGGAGGATGAAAAGACTATATTTTTTGATCCAAATGGTCCAATGGAAGAGATTAACATAAACGAAGCATGTTCTTCATTATACACAAAAAATAATGAATTTATCGATGGACGACAACACTAGTAATAATAAAATTGATGGCACAGATGAAGAAGAATTTGATTCAATGTCGAGTACTTAAAGACTTTTTTTTGTTTTCTAATGAGTTTTTATTTACAAATTTTTACTTAATTGTAATTGTACATATTTTTAGGTTATGGCTACTCGTGGGAGAGGACACGATAGAGCTCATTCCATGTTTAGGACATTTGAGCATGATGTGATTGACATATTTGACACACCGACACCTGGTGATTAAATAGTTATAATTTATGTGATTGACTTTTCTATTGAATTATTTTTATATTAACTTGTAAATTATATCAGGGAGTTGTTCATCTTAATAGCCATCAGTCGTCAAGCTTAAAAATTTGCCATATGGGGTCATTCCTTCTAGTGGCATTACAAGAGATATTATTTAAGTTCAATACTTTTTTTCTTTAATAAGGAAGGGCTCGAGCATACCGAGACCTAACTAAGTCGGGATAAGTGTTTGAGGTACGGGATCGACCATACCGAGTCTGGAAAAACACCCGCTGGCTTTCAGGCTTAAGAGTCTAGCTCCCTTTGGCATGGAATACTAGATGCAAGATTGGAATAGGAAGACAAGAGATGTAAGAGGGAAGAGATTTTGAGATATTATTTAAGTTTTAATTATATATTCTTATTTGATTTCAAAACTATTTTTATATGAGGATGTGTTTTCTAATCTTAAAATAGTGTTTTGTACTTCTTCTTATTTGTAGGAGTGATGAAAAGTGGTAAAAAAACAATCTATTATAGGAAAACAAAATAGAGCAATTATGCTTGAATCATCAAAGCACATAGTAGGATCAATGGGAATTGTAACAAAGCATGGTAAGTTTGTAATTAGTTTCATAGTATTGTTTCGTGTTGCAAATTTGGCCTTGCGCTATTCAGAGGAGCTTCTTCTTTAGTCTAGTATTCGAAATAATGACATGTCATTAATAATATTTGTTATAGAAATACAAGAGCCAAAGGCAAGTCAATTATCAATAATTGCCCAAGAAGATGGACATTATTAAGTCGACTAATGACCTGATCCTAGGAGCATAACAAATTTTGGTATATTTATTAAGCCTTTACACTTTATTAGCCCATCAATTATTTATTTTGAAAAAAAAAATTACTAATGCAAAGTGAGGTCAATTATTATCATTTTCAAGATAGTTATGATATGCTTCTAGGAGAGATGTATTTGTTCTCACATCCTCTTGAGTTCGATGCAGCGCCATGTCATGTAGCCGAAGGACTTACTAGCACTAGGATACTTCGCGGTATAGGACCAATGTCATCTTCCATCGTGAGCGCTTCTTCTATTCCAGTCGACGTCCCTTCGATTCCTTATGAAGAGTTAGAGACCATTGTTGAATAGTGCAGGCTTATGTTTGAGGAGTTTTATGAATGTGCATGTGATTGGATCCCTCACCTTCTGATTGACATTAAGATGAGTAGGACATGCATGTTATAAATGATGATATGTATGTTTTGATTTCTCGCATTTGACACATTGTACATTCTGATTCGTCGCACTTGACATTTTGTATGTTATGTGACTATGATGTTGACATTATATGATTGTGGTGATTGTGTTTTGTGATTGGAATGTCTGTTATATGTGATGGTATTGTAATATAAAATTTGCTTTTTGTTCTATTATTAAATATATTTTTAAAAGAATTCTAAGCAATTAGTGAGCAACTATCGACAGAATGGCAAGCACTTTAGCGAGGGATTTTGTGACTAATTAAGGGGTAAGTGACGAATAACTTATGATAGAATTCTATGATCAATCAGTGTGTGTTTAGCAACAAACTATTGAGTATTTAGCGAGGACTTAGCGAGGAAATGTCCGACAAATATTTTTTCCCCTAAAAAGACAACAAATTTGGCCACAATGGTCGAGCGGATTGTGAGTAAAATAGAGCATTTTGCAAGGAAAATATTTGGTCGCTAATTAAGAGTTAATTTTAGCAAGCAATATTTTCCTCCCTATTTTCTCGCTAGTTACTTCGATATGTATTTAGCGATCAATTTGCCAGCAACTATTGAGTTCAACATTTGCTTGCTAATTAGTGTTTTTCTTGTAGTGTTTTTCACATCATGTTAAGCTCAATAAATACTTGTATGTTAGAAAAACCTATTGTTGTCAAGCGTAAAAAGAATAAAAGCAGGTTTGAACAAGAATTGTCGCTTAAAATTCACAGTTCTATTTAACTTAATATTGAACTCAAGTAATGAATATTCAAGTGATACCCAATAAAAAAAAGAGTATTTGAATTTCATAGATCTAATCAGACGACTTTGAACTTTTACCCAAAGATAAGTTTAAGAAGTTATGCAAGGGTTAGTAAGATATAATGATGGTATTTTTAGATTTTATGAATTTTTTCATATTTTTATGGATTTTCAATTTGAAACTGCAGAAAAGAATAAATATGCAATGCAAGATACTAAAACAAGTATAATGCATGAAATGCATTCTCACCCAAGCTTTAACTAAACATTGGCCTCAGTGTTTAAGGCCAAACCCGGAGAGAAAAGAATATGTCCAAAATAAAACAGAAGTAAAAATTCAGAACATAATAGGAGCAACCCAAGTAGTTTTGGTGAGATGGTGGGAGCTGCATAAGATGTCCTTGGATGTCAGCTCCGTTTAGAAGTTGTCTTGCTTGTAGAGCTTCCATATAAGTGGTTTGCAATGTCATGCAGGAACGTATTAGAGTGATGCATAGATAGAAAATAGTGCTAGCTCATGCCCACAATTGTCGATGCCCCAATCAATGTTTGATGGCTTTAAATGAGGGTAGGGGCCTCCTCTTCTTCAATATATAGGTTCATTTATGGGTCGAAAAGTGTGCACCTTTTGCCGGTGTTGCCTAGCATTCCTTTCCATTGCTCGTCACGACCCGTTATGGAACGGGTCAAGATGAAATAACGACTTTGATAGTTGGATTTCACACAGCTTCTCAAATTTCATGACTTGTTACTAGAGATAATGAGTTGTTAGTTGACAAGTTGTAACCAAAAATGTGACATGACGACCCAGGCATGATCGCCTTGGAAGAGTGACGACCAGTTTCGATGTTAACAAGTTATGAAATGGTAAATTGCTGCCCTTAAGATAAAGTGACGACCCATGCAAATGTTCATGCTCATTACTGTGTAATGTGTCATAGCTCGTGACTTTAGATCACGAGTCATGATATGGCATAATGCCTTGTGCATCAGAGCATAGTTGTCAAAGTCGGCATACTTTTTGTAGCTATTGTTAGTGTGAGAGAAGATGAATCATTGATGTTGCTCGTTGACCGATGCAAAGTGATCACTGATGTTGGTGCATGAGTGATGTTGAGGTTGATGATGATGACAACTTTCATTTTTCTGAAAAAAAACTCAAGTTGGTTGTCAATGAATGATGAAGACCTCGAAAAATAGATCAGTATAGATAGATATAAGCCCTAGCAGTTATGGCGACCGTGAGTGGGTGGTTGTGAGGTGTTAAATGCAACCGCATCGTACATCATAGGTGGCAGGTTGCAAGGTTGTGTCTGTGGTGTAGTGGGTCATTAAAGTCGAGTAAGTTGAGGTCATCAAATTGTCAAGAGTAATGCCTTGAAAACGCACCCTACCACGCGTACGAATTGGCGTTCGCCACATGCTCGGAATGAACTTCGCGACGCTACAGGACATAACTTTTGACTTGTCCATTGACAATTAAGGTCAACATATAGAAGAGTTAAAACATGATAAATGAAATAGATTGACATAAGACCAAATCAACAGAAGACTAATAGAATCATGACACACGTGTGAATCAACGAAGGACCATAACATTTATTAATTGATAAGATAATTAAATAACTTGACATATATCAACTTGCACGAAGGCGATACATATGTTTGATACAAATTGGCATAGCCTAAACTAAGCTCTAAGACAAATCCATAAACATAGGCATGTGGAACGTCCATCATGAGGAGCACCATCATCATAAGTAGCATCATTCCCTCTCAACTGTAGGATCCAGAAGTAGAGGACATTTATCATGTTAGAGTATGTAAAGTTCGAAGAATAGATGACTACTCATATATGCAGAAAACTTACATGGTATGCGTATAAACATCATAACAGACATAGAGAATAACATAGGGTTTTAACCCTGCATAAGGTCAAAATATGACCATTTAACTTTTCTTTACTTTAGCTTCTTAGCCAATTATGCTCAAGAACTTAACTTTAAGCCTATCTAACATCTTTACTTACTTTCTTATCTTGCTTATGCATTATCAATATTATGCGTCATTTAGTCATCTTAATTTACATTACTTAGTATTATCAATATAATGCACTATATAATTAGCATTATTGATACAATGCATCTTTAAACATGAACATCATACTAAGCATTGACTTTCAATGCAAATAGCACTTTTTGCATAACTTTATCGTTCATGTCCTTTTTCACTGTTTATTCTTCTTATCATGTGACCCCTTAGAAGTTTCGTTTAACTTCTCATAAGCCATCATATGGTCACATGACCTTTTATTATCTTGTTTCATTGAGGGTCGCCGTGCACACTAACTTAGTTCGGGTGATTAGACCAGGGATGCACCTTCCATCCCTCCCCCCTTCCGCCTATTTGGGCTTTAGGAATTTCAACCAAGGAAGTGACCACACCTGCCGACCGAATGTCAAGTGTTTGCTCCCTCCTTCTTCTTAGATGTGCACTATACTTATCTCAATCCATCTTTTAATGACAATACATCATTCAACATTACAAGAATAACATGTTTCATCTTTTAATCCCTATTTATGACTTAGCATGAATATCGTGTCTAGGTGTTGTCAATACATCAATCAATATCATAACTTTGCATCATAAGTACACGTTTGCATTCTAATATTAACTAGCATAAGAATACTTGGCCTTAAAATAATTTATCACTTTAAGAATCATATATAGAACGTGGGCGTAAAACATACTTAAAGCACTAACATCTATCATGTGTGTGTATAAAAAGCCCTAAAGCAGTCGATTGGCCGCTTCTTCACATTGATCGACTGTTCTATCACAGAGGCGATTGTTCTCCAATTTATTCCAAACCGTTCGACCATTTCTTCGCATCGAAACTATTCGTCCCATAAACTATAAACTTAAGCTTTGTTTGGTCCTAAATTACTCTAATTGTTCAAAATGCCTTGGGTTGTCTCTGACATATCTTCCAATGTCCAAGGTCATATTAAGAAGATATACATTAAAATCACAAGGGTAGTATATTAAACATAATGATATTAACCCTAATCAAACAATAATTTAACCATTCAACATTCATGCATTTCATCAAAATGCAACATGCATAATAGTGTAAACATGAAACCTAAATTTAACCTTAATTCTTCTTCCTTCATTGTCTCACTAATATCATAAATCAATGTTAAGGTAGAACTATTTTGAGGAAAAAAATGAATCCCTTTTACATACCTCTTTTAGCTTGCCTTAATTTCCCTCTTCTTTCACTTTTGCTTCTTCTTTGCCAATCCGATGCTTCTTCTCCTCCTTCCTGTTCTTGCTGCAATGCTCCTCTCCTCCTCCATGATTTTTGCTGCTTATTTGTGATATTAACAATCATAGCATCAATTTTCAATTATTTAAGCAATATCATCTAGTACACATCAATCTTTTTCAGCATATACCACAACTTCACACCTTGTTAGTCCAAAATTCATAACTCTAACTATACATATCGAAATCATATGAAACCAACTCCATTTGAATCTAGATTCAAGTATATATATGCAACCTAAATATTAATCTATAATCATATCTTTTCAATTTACTATGCATTTTAGAAAACAAAAATGACATGGTTCGGAACAGTTTGATAGTGTCATAGTATTTTGGCGATAATTGTTAAAATACAGTTCGGATTAAGGCAAAATCAATTTCCATGAAAACTAGACCTCACGGCCTATGTATCCACGATTTTGGGATAACTATAGCCCAGTCAAAATAACTACAAAACAGAAGCTACAAAATTTGGGAAGAAATATAATATGTTGCTATCTTTGAATAAACCAGAAACATTCATATGAAATAAACAATCTACTATGCTTAGCAATAAAAACTATCATTGTGATGCCCCTATAAGAGCACCTCACCACCTAGAAAAATGCCCTCCCAGGGACGCTACCAACTTACTACTTTGACATTAACTTTGACCCAATATAAAATGCAAAGAACAATACTTTAAAAATCGAATATCCAATCCCAAAAAAGAATCCTTCTACATTGTTCAATAAAGAAAAGACACAAATAAATAAAAAAAAAATATTTGACTCAATCTAAAACTAATCATGTGCAGCCACACATCATGACCGACATTGTTTGTACCATCATCTACTCATTGTCTTGTCCTCCTACATGATCAGAAGCAAGGGAGTCAATTTTTCAATGAGCGATAAAGCCCAATATGTATAAGGTAATAATATAATAGGGTAAACCATATATGTAGATACAATAAGGAAAATAATTTACATAATCATAAAATTCACTTTATTTAACTTTGCCTTTTGACCTTCTTATCATTTTAATCGCTTGCCATCGTTTGGCTCTGTAATATCCTTCACTTAATTCATATAAGATGTCATGTGTTAATATCACATTATATGATTAAGAGGTATTATACTACTCATATTGAGATAGAAGCTTCAACGTTAACAGTCGGAGAATTGAAAATGCTAAAATATCGCTTAAGGCATGAAAATGTGAGTTTAAAAAATATAAGAATTCAGAAAAAAAAGTCCCGGTAATTGTTCCTATATGTTAAAGTATATTAAATATGATTTTTAGCAAATTTTAGAAGAAGTTTTACTTAGGTGAAATGAAAGTGCAAAAATGAAAAATTTGTAAAACGTTTGATTTTGTTCTTCGGGTCAAAATTTAGATTTTGATTCCTTTGAATTTATTTTTATAAATATTTTCTTTGAATCCAAATGGGGGGTAGTTTATTATTTACATGTAATGTCTTAAGTAAATGAATAAATAAATAAATAAATATAGAAAAATGTCAAGCCATTTCAAGTAAATAATACCCAATATCACGCTTTAACTCAAAATATCCTTTGGCCGACCTTAAGTCGGTAACTTTAGAAGATAAAGGATAAGTTTCATCTATTTTTCACCTGGTTACTTATCTACCACCTCCCAAAACCGAATTCTAGAAGAAGAAGAAGAACATCTATACTATTGAAAGTCAACATCAAACCAAGTGAACTTTTTCGAGTTCTTGCCATTAGGTAAGTAGTTAACTCCGTTCTATGAATTTTCTCTTCAAATTTCGGGTAACCTAGGATTTCTCTTGTCATGGGTTACTCTCAGGTTCAACTAATTTTCACTAATTATGGAAGA
>LTAE01008966.1:0-10304 GCA_001647135.1 Pontederia paniculata
TCTTCTATATTACTTGTGCGCGATCAGTATACTTGTTGGCTTTCTTTTGCACTGCAGCATTTTACGCATCATAAGTTAAAAACTCATCGTCGATAAAAAAAACTCCCGAGAAAAGTTGTTAAAATTGTTGTGGGCTACAAGCGAAGTAGATACCCGCGATCTCAGGGCTTGAAGTTCTTTGGTGGGGTTGTGGCAAGTGACAAAAGATGTGGCTAGAGTTAGCAACAGACAAGGGGAAGGAGAAGATGAAGTTAATGGTTGGGACGATGGTTTCATGGCATATAAAAGGGTGTTATGGGCGTGAAACTAACGCTTGGGTATTTATTTCAGATTGAATTTAATGTGGTAGTTCAGGAGATGGTGGTTGGTGATCGGGATTGAGAATTAAATGTGATCACAAATCGCAATCAAGTCTGTCTCAGATTATTAAAGATTGACCCTTAATTCCTAGCAAAACAAAATAGCAAAGAGCACAAGAACAAGAAGCGTGCACAACATTGAATCAAGCTCCAATCATGAAGTTGTGGCTCAGCTGGAGTCACTTAATAAGAAGTTTGAATTGCTAATGAATCAAACTATCCAAAAATGTGATCTATGTGGAGAAGGACATCCTTACAATCAATGTTATGAAGGAAACAATTTTGAGACAACAAAGTTTGAGAATGCTACTTTTGCATTTAGTTCCTTCACCCCAAATAAAAACCCGTTTAGCAAAACTTATAATCTGGGTTGGAGGAATCATCCAATTCTAGCACGTGGACAAGGAAACAATCAAATGAGTTTAGTTTGTCTCTATCTTCTTGAAATAGCCCATTATAAAAGTCTTATAGGTTTTTCAATAATAAGATTCAATGATCAGAAACCTTTGTCAGCACCTCCTTGTATCCTTCTCAAGCTTCATACAAGGTTTTGTCATCTTCTTGCTTGAAAGTTCTAAATTCATTTTTCATCTATGTAGCTTTTCGAGGTGCGCAAAATTTGATAATAAATTTGTCAATGAATTGGTCCAAAGTTGTGATGGCTCTAGTAGGCAAAGTACTCAACCAAGTTGATGCTCTGTCTCTCAATGAAAACGAGAATAATCGTAGCTTGATAGCATCATCAGAAGCATGGATGCAATTGAAGGTATTACAAATGCATATAAAATTTTTCAGGTGAGTATAAGGATTTTTATTAAGTGCTCCCCAAAATTGACAAGCTTGGATCATCCTCATGATGCAGGGATTGATCTCAAAGTTGTTTGCACTCATTGCAAGGAGGACTACACTAGACTCAACATTCTTGTACTTGAAAGAGAATTATAATCTCATAGTCTACCCAAGTTTACAATATTCTTCCTTGTTCTTCAATCATTTTTTCTTATTTCCTTAATCTCTAGTCTATTATTTCAATTCCTTGATCAAACTATAACGCAATATCCTATTGCCTTGTTCCGGAACGAGTTGCTTGAATTGTTGACTTCTTATGCTTCAGATTTTGCTTGCACAACCAACAAGAAGTAAAGCAGTTAGAAAGAGAAAGTATCAAAGTAGTTAAATAAAATCAGAATAAATAAGTAATAAAAATCTCCAGCAATAATGTCAAAGACTTGATTTGTGCTATGATGTCCTAAAAATATTGGCTAGCAAGTGCACTAATCGTATCAAATAATAGAGATGTAAGTAGAGTATCATTTCTATGAGGATTGATATTTTTTATCTTTCTATTCCCACCAACTACTAGGAGATTACATTGGTCTGGATAAAATGGATTCTCAAAGGATAAGATAAAAGATTATATTAGAGATAAGGTAGAATTTTGGTAACAACAAGCACTAGACCATGATAGGATAAGATAAGATAGGGTGAAATAATGTTTTACCATAAGTTTAATCAAAGTTTAGCTCAAATCAAACTCCTATGACAATTAGGATCTATCAAAAATTTGACTTTCTCTTCAATATGAATCAACTATTTCAACTCTAAGTAGGAATGTTGCTCTCTGAGATGCCAATCTAATCTATCAAAAAATGAGATGCATTACAATGTAGTTTCTACACTATTGATTGTTACTCTCAAGTATGCCAATCAAATAGATCACACACTTAAATATTCCTCTCTAAGATGCTACCTAAACATTGTATGCAATGCTTCGAATAAAACATTAAAAATAAATTTCAAAAGTCAAAGAGAAATATGAACTCACTATTCCTATCCAGAACGTTAGCAAAGATTAGAATATCAGAAATCTCAAAGGAAACATTAAGAAAAACATTCATACACATAAGAGATGTAAGAACTAATATAAATTAATGCAAGCATTCCACATATTTTCCATTATGATAAACTACTCCATGAAAATAAAAAAAAAACTACATAGTGAGTTCATCCTTCAAATATGGAGAAAGATGATTACAACAAAAAATAATAAAGAACTAAGACACCTCAATGATCGGCCTCTTCTCAAGATTTGTGCAATAAGATTGTCTTCTTCTCCAATGTTAGGCTCTCCCAAACTTGAAGCATAACCCCACAAATGAGACCTTAGGGTTTTATTTATAGATTTTCTATGTGTCAAAATACGTGAAGAGTCCTAACATGTCAAAACTTGTTTCTCAATAGATTTTCTCTTAATCCTAAGTCTAAATTCTCAAAAGATGATATCTGACCATTTTAAAATTCAATTTAATCACTCTCGGATCAACATTTCATGGTTCATTATAGGGTTGTCATGATCGTGACAGTAGATCAATATCAACAGCATCGAGATTTCATGGCCCGTGAAAGTAATCTCGTAGTCGTTACCGAAAGGTTGCATGTTTACTCCGGATTCTTCATGGCTCGTGACCAAGTTATCACGATCATGATTGGATGTACTCTTCTTCTCTTCAGGACATTCACGGCCGGTGATCAAGATATCATGACTGTGATCGAATGTAATAATCTTCATCGTCCATCATCGCCTCATTCGCTCACGGGTGTGAAATTACTTTGACAATTGTGACGTAATTGTTGCGGTTTGGCTCTGGTGCGCTCACGATTGTGAAAATAGCTTCACATGTTGTGATGTTCAGCATGGGCATGAAAGTTGTAGGTCAAGCCTCATATCATCAATGTCGTGGTCACGACCGTGAAATAGGTTTCACGGACCATGACAAGTCTTCAATATATGCGCTTACGGGCATGATGAGTCCATGATGATTGTGATTTCAATTTTTTATTGATTTTGATGTTGAATCCACTCCAATTCGTTCTGTTCTTCCTCCATCACTCGCTTGGATGTCCTGAACATAAAAATAAACAAATTATGTGGACTCTAACTCAAAATATTTAAATGAAGTGAATTGTTGAATAAAATGATGCATGGAACGATTAAATTAATGAAAACTAAACTAACTATGTTATGAAAAATATGACTAAATTAGCATGCATAACTTGTGCTTTAGCGATTTTTATCATTAAAACAGTTAAATATGTTTTGGGTTTCGATGAATTATTTTGTAAAATCAAATTAAGTTTTATACACCAATTCATCCAATCCTTTGTTAGTGATCTGACGTCATAAAGTCAAATTTCTAATCTAACTATAATGTATTGTGAACATGTCACATATGTTTATGAATCGATATCTGACACGCGTTGAGGTGGTTCCCGAGGCGCCACTGAGTGACGATAATATCTTGCAACTCAAAACTTATAAAACTTCATAATTAACATAAAAATGATCATATAACTTGGTACTTTATCATAAGACCACATAGTGTTAACATAACCATGTCAAGTTACATCAAAAGTCCTTGGCTTAAACGTAGTCTTGAGCTACATAGCTAGATAAGATTCCATGCAGAAAATACGAAAGTTCTCAAACAATGATGATAACCAAGACATTTGATAACTTAGCAAACAGTGTCGTGTGCAATTCCTCTGCCATTAGCAGCAACACCATCCATAGATCAACCTTGTCAACCTATAGGATCCAATGCATGGGACAATTGTCCCATGAGCTTTCACCTTGTATGTAAAACTATAATGATAACAATTAATGGCAATCTCTAACCATATACTTGCATAGCATTTATGCATCAATGAACAATAGCAATTGAGTCGTGGTATCTTAGATTTTAATCATTTATATATCAATAACAACCAATGACATGAACATTCAATAGCAATAGATATTCCTATGCTTGATATCAATAATAATATGTTCATGCTAGACATTATCTTATTTGTTGTCATTTATTATAATCTAAAGTCTCATTTGTGACTTCCTTAAGTCATCCCTATATAGTCGTCTCTATATGATGTCGTCCCCATACAATATGATCCATGCTCGATCAATATGAATAAGAATCAGTGATCCTATATCCATCAATCATCAAATGACAATCTTATGTTCAATTCAATCAATTTATGTGAGCCAATTATAATATTTGAAGATAGGGGTAACTTGTTGCTAATAATGGTTAGTTAAACCAAGGAACGCATTTTTTCTCATGGATATTGTGTGAATCAATCCACAAATTCCACATCTGTACGCAATAACAATATAAGGATGAATTCTCCAATTCGATCAAGCGCCTAATTTGATCCTCTAATTGCTAATTAAATCAATCAATACATCAATATACATTTTAAATTATTACGACTGAGAATGAAATACATGTTCTAGATTATCAATCAATGGACTCAATTAATAATATACGATTAAATACAATCGATTTTGGGGAAGGGTCAATCGGGCCTATATTAAGGTCGATCGATCGACTCCCTATATCGCCCTAATATGACCTGATGGTCGGTTGCACTCCATCCAAGGACTCAACATTCTGACCATAGTGTCGATCAAACCTATCATAGGGTCAATCAATCCTCGCTATTGTGATCCCTGACCACCATCCAACCTATAAGTCGGTCTGACCATGTTCGATCGACTTGCTAAGTTGTGCAGACCTAAATCACTACATAAGCAAGAGTCGGTCAGACCTCCCTAGAGGTCTGTCGATCGACTATCGTGATTTTTAGAAAATAAATAGTGATTTTTCTCTAAATTTTCGATATCGATCAAATACATCAATCAGTTTGAGGTTCAATACAATATCATGCTCAAGCAATGACACTTAGGATACTATCAATTTTACATATTCTAACATATGAGCCCTAATTCTAGCTTAAGCATAAAAATTGTTCCAAACTATGATAAGATTTTGAACATCATAATTCTTAAGTAACGTAACAATAAATTACCATACAATTCATGCTTCATTCAGCAAGCATCAAGTCAATAACTTTGCATTGGCCAAATGGTCAATGCAAGGATCCATTTATGTTGCTTTAGTTGATGCATCAACACGTCTCTTTTCCTTTGATCCTTTTCTCTCCTTCCTCTCTCAAGCTGTAACATGACCTCCTTATTGTTTCAGCTCCAATTCCTTTCCTTTCTCCTTTGATTTGATGTTGAAACATATATAAAAATCCTTCAATTCCCTCAATTTGTTGTTGTCTTCACTGGGTTGAGTTTCCTAAGTGACTAGAAGAGAAAATGATCGAGGGAAGAGGGGAAAATTCTAGTGAGATGTCTATAGTGGGGTTGGAGATCCAATGAGAGATTGACACTTGACTGAGATCCTACTTCATTTCCTTTCTATTTTGTTTTATATTTTTTATTTTCTTTTTATTTAGGGTAGATATTACACTGACTACACTAAAATAATATGGTATCATAATTTTAATTTAATATTCAACTATACTAAAATAGTTTAAGACACTAATAGTGCTAAACCAAAATATTTAAGTCTAATTTAATAACTTTCATATTAAACTATGTCAAAATAGTTTAAATTAATGATAATATCTTTGATTGAGGGTGCATGAAAAAGAGTAAAATTATAGAAATATTATTAGGAAAACAGAAGTGACATCTTCATTATAATAAAAATATATATAGAAATATTTTTTAATTTGGTTTGAAATTGTTTTAGAGGTTTAGTTTAATCGGTTGTTTTTTTTATTCTAAGTCATCATAATTTTTAAAGGGAATCCAATCTCTGAATTCTTTTGGATAGTTTTTTTTTAAATCAAACAGATTTTTCAGACTTTTAGATTTTTAATTACAACCCTAAGTTAATTTGTTTCTACTTATTTTGTCTTTAATTTTCTCTTAATTCTTGTGGATTCGCACGATTATCAGCTTGTACTCGATTTTGCTATTACAATTTTATTCATTTAACATAAAATATACTGTTATGGTAAAAAACATATAAACTTTGTGACAATATCACTTAAATCACGTGAGTCCTCTTTGGCCAATTTAAAAGTACCTTTTCACCAAAAATATGCTATATAAATTAGGATGAGTCAAAAATAGATATAATGAAATTAGGTCTTTCGATAATTAATTCACTGTTTGTGATTAGAAAAATATTTCTATTTTCTATTTTTTATTTACCAAGAAATGCTTTTATTTTACATTCTTAGAAAATATTTTTTTGGATTTATCCTTCATTTTCTACTTTTTTCCATGAGTGAAGAAGCAAAACCTAGTTACATCAAAGATTAAAGTTAAATCTAGGTGTGTTGATCCCATCAATTTCACCAAAGAGAAACCAACCTAGGCTGCAGTGACCTCATGGGGCGTCTTTCTAGAGGTACAATATTTATTAATCTTTTTTTATATACTAAATAAGATATAGAGATTTCTAGTTACATTATTTGTGCATATTAAATAAAAGTAATACACATTGCTGACAATTTAATAAGTGATAATCTTTCTTAGAGGCAATGTAGATTGCCAGGTAATCCGTAATGATAATGTAGTGAATGCAACCTCAGTTAAATCAAGGTACATTAAATGTCATGATATCAATTCTTAACCTTCCAAGTTCTCAAGCAGCATGAGATGGGGAAGCCAAATCTCCTTAGGTGTTTGTTTCCCTTAGAACATGAGAGAGACATATATTTGCGCCATGTGAGAAATACGAGATATCCATATGAATTTCTTTGACAAGGCTCTGCAAGTGGGGGCTTGCTGGGAGAGTATTGTTCAAGAGCTTGGTCGCCTCTAAAGAGTTTGATTCAATAATGACATGTGTGTGGTACTTTCCTTGAAGTAAAAGGAGGCCTTGTTTTATCGTCAATAATTTGATTCTTTGCATGAAAGTATCATGAATTTGCTTAATGAGCCTATTAACCAATCACCATTTGCATCCTTGATTAACACATGCGCTGGTCGAGGGCATGATTGTCAAACTAAATCAATCGACTGTCGACCGAGGCCTATGATAGTCTTAATTCTATGCAAAAATCGGACAAAGAGTTAGGCTGATCTCATACCAAATCGGTCAAAAATCGAGAAAATAAGGGTTGAATTGCTCGAACCAGTATATTTCACTGAATTTTGCCGGTTCAATTAAAGAATAGGAAAAAAAAGAAAATTGAGCTTTGCGAGTGACTGAACAATCAAAGAGCAGTTTTATTTTTCTTTCTTTTCCTTTTCAGTTATAAAAAATCTTCAATTGATATTTATGTTGAATAAATAATTATTTAAGATATATTTCTATTAATAGTTTTTATATTAAATAAAATGCTAATTGATCGTAACTAACAAATTTGAGAGTGAATTCAATTTTTTTTGTATTTAATCATATTAGTTGTGATTCTTCGTAGGTATATTTTAATTTAATATTTTTAATAATATCTAATTCGATTATTCTGTTTCATTGTTTACTCGATCTAATCTGACCTAGAGTCTTCTCTGAATTGTTATCTGATTCGATTGAGGCGGAAAGGGCATGTAAACATGCATCCACATTGCACTTTATACCTTCAATAATAAAAGAAAATTACTTAATAGCAAATGGGCTAAATTTATTTGTTTATAATAGCAGATTCATCCTTTTACCCTATTCATTTTATCTATTTATTTTAAAAAAAAGTAAAAAAAAATAAAATCAATGAGAGTGTGAAGAACATGAGGTGACGGGAGGATCCCATTTTTTGAATTTTTAATTGTTTTATTAGTTGGAATCAAATAAGATAAAAAAGAATAATAAGTAAATAAATTAAGTATTTGATATTAAATGAAAGTATTTGAAATTTTGAAAGAAGGTAAACGTGTAACCACCAAATCCTCATCATAATAAATGGACGGTCAAGATTAAAAGATTGTTAAATAAGAGTTTAAGCCCAATTAAAAGTTCACCAAATCCTAATCCTCCACCTATGTAAACCTCTAATCACAAGAAAATAATTTCTCGAAATCTATAGTTCTACCCTAGCCGTCAGGTGAGTTATCTCTCCCCTCTCCTCCTCTCTCATTTCTTCTCTCTTTTAGGCTTCAACCTTGGGATTTGCTAGGAGGAGGTGATGCAAAGGACAACACATAGAACGAAAGAGATAATCTAAGGCATGGGATGAGTAGAAGATAATCATGAGGTATGCATTATGAGGATTGATCTTCATGTTTTAAATTAATTGTTAATAATGATTAAAGAAGATTTTCTCTGTGAATTGGATTTCTATAGAAGGGTTCTTCTATTCAATTCTATAATTTAAATGATGTTAAAAATTGTTAAACTATAATTGGACAAGGGTTGTGTTTCCCCATGACACGGTCCGCATTACTTGTGTTGATGTGAGAAACAGCAGAGACGGGCAGCGTCGTCGGTGAATATAATATATAAAAGTAGGAAGCGGACCGCGTTCGTATGAACACGGTCCACATCCTCTAGAGGATAGCCATGTCGTCTCCTACACGCATCGTATCGGCCACGACTGCGCTCCTTGGACGCATGCCCACGGGACACGGGCCGCGTTCTCGGAACCCTAACCATGCTTCAAATCGGTCACGTTCTTTCCCTGATGCGTATAGCGCTCTTTCAACGAATAAAAATATTAAGTTTGAAGAAAATGGTAAATCGACACCGACCATGTTATCCTAATAGGGTCCGCGTCACCAAATTTAAAAGATGGGATCGAAACAGTGGTGTTCTAGACACGCTTAATCCGGGAGCAACACGGGCCATGTCACACCTGACGTGGGTCGTGTCCGGAATGATTGATGTCATGTATAAGTGATTGATTGAATCTGGTTGAGGTAGGTAGTATCCTTTCACGTGAACTTAGCTTAATAGGTAATTGAAAAATAAAAGATGTAAATGTTTGTGATTGAAATGGATGCATGAAGTGGAAAGCCCCGGTGGACTTAGAGGACAGGCTTTAATCCTATAAGGGTTATTGGTGTTTTCCCATTTATTCATTTAGAACAGTCTTTAATCCTATAAGGGTTATCGGTGTTCTGAGTTTCTGCATGAGGGCAGACTTTAATCCTATAAGGGTTATTGGTGCCCTTAGTTATTGATAGAGAGAGTAGGCTTTAATCCCCTGAGGGTTATTGGTGTTGAAATATGATTGAAAATATTGTCCACATCAACGCCAACATGGCATGACTTATTTTTTAGTGGTGTTGTTAGTTGGTTGTAAGAGTGTTGTTAGTGGTGTTGCAAGAGTGTGTTAGTGATGTTGTTAATAGTTCTAGTGATGTGTCCCATGTTTCATTTGTAATCATGGTATTTGTGGCCATGTTCTTTTCCACCTTTTTAGCCACTATCTCCATGTTCTTATCTTGCGTTTTCTCCATTGTATGCCTATTTATACGCCAACTTATTTTTCAGAATTTTAATGCAATCAAGTTGATAGTAATTTTACTTTTATTCAATTGTTCTTTGACTTTGTTTTTGTAGAATTGTTTTCCTATTAGTTCTTAATCTCCAACAAGTGTGGTTTCAGGTTGCGACATATTTGGGCAAAAGTTTGAAGAGTTATTTTGCAGATTTTTATAGTTGCTAGCAAGTGCAACTATTTGATCCTCTAACCAGCAAAAAGAGGAGCAGTTGCAACGCGCCCGCAGAAGTGTTTGTCAAAAAATTTCTGCAAGATATGGCTATGAATGGTGGCAGCATAAGTTTCTCTCAACCTTTGATTCCAATTTTCAAAGGTGATAATTATGAGTTTTGGAGTATAAAAATGAAGACATTGTTCATGTCACAAGACCTATGGGATTTTGTTGAGAATGGATATGCAGATCCAGATGAAGAAGCGAGATTAGAGGAAAACAAAAAGAATGATTCTAAGGCACTATTTCTCATTCAATAAGCTCTACATGAGACAATTTTTTTGCAAAAGTACAGCAGCAGCTACCTCAAAGCAGGCATGGGGATATATAACAAAAAGAGTATCAAGGAACGTCGAAGGTAATCACTGTTAAACTTCAAACTCTCCGTCGAGATTTTGAGATGTTATTTATGAAATCAAATGAATCGATTCAAG
>LTAE01008967.1:0-17200 GCA_001647135.1 Pontederia paniculata
TCTCTCTCTCTCTCTCTCTCTCTCTCTCTCTCTCACTCACTCTCTCTTTCTCTCGCTCTCTCTACCCCTCTCTCTCTCTACTTCAATTGGGTTCCTCTGGTGCTCTCTCTCTCTGCCTCTGCCGGACTTGGCCAGCGCCGACAGGATCAAGACACAATAGTGACGCAACGCGAGAAGGTTGGCAGAGTGGATGTTGGCAGTGCAGAGTGCAATCGTGTTGGGCCGGAAGTAGATGGTGCACGACGCCGACCTACATGACTCGCACTCCGTCGACGCCCACGCGCCACTGCCGGAGCTCTCTTGCACCTCCAGCAAGGATTGAAGGTTCTCCAAATACCGAAATCGAATCAAACCTCCTCCTCCTGCTACTATTGATATATGTTCTTTGTCATCCTCTACTGACTGTGATTGATCTTAGAGCTAACAAAATTGCTTGAACTCATTGCTGAGCGCTTTCGATCTATCGTTTCAGATTGGACAACGAAGGTGAAGTATTAACGTGAAATGACCCGCGACGCCTTCGGGTTGGTTGAAGTAACCATGGGATGAAGCTACATTTTGAGGCCTAATATTTTAGTTTATATCCATTTTCTCTATGTATATGAACGACAAATCTACATAAAAATTAAAAAAAAGTAAATTGCTCCTGTTAGTGTGACGACAAGTATTAAAATAAATTTTCTCACTTTTAAAATCTGATCATAATTTTATTAGCGTAATATATAAAAACATGGCAAAAATATTTTATTAACGAAATTATTTTGAATATTCAAAAACCACACTAATATATATAGTAAATGATATTTTAATTAGAGAAGGGTGAATTAGTCATTGGTAAATTAGTTCACACTCAAATTCTAATTTCATCAAAACACTCATAGAACCCCATCTATTTAGTTCCTAATTTTGGTTCTCACTTTATCCAGACACACATTAGAATTAATCTGTCAACTCAACATAACATGTAAAAACCCTAGGTTCCAATGCCAAATGGTACATTGGATCCCTCAAAGTGGAAGTTCAAATGGATCAAACAATCCCAAATTGAATATAAGATTATTGTGTTGCACCTTGCTGACCGCCCTTGTTATTAAATCTGATATTTGCTCCTTGATGGAAATATAATTGAGTTTGATCAGCTTTTGCAAACCACGATATCACAAAATGGCAATCCACTCAAAGTGCCTTGTTCTCTTATAAAAAATCATATTGTTAGCAATCTATATACATTTATCGACTTCTATAATGAAAATTGCAACTTGGTGAATAAGCATTCAATTCATATGATCTCTACTACCAGTAAAGTCATGCTTCATTTGAATTTCTTTTATTGTTATTCTTGAATTTATAATTTGAAGGAAAACCTATCAATTTAGAACAATGATTTTTTGTGTCTAGGCTTCTTGCAATAATAATAGATAATATTTTAATCTCTTTTGGATTTTGCATTTTGATTTTAATCTTTTCTGTTCAGAAACACATATTGCTATATTGTGTTTGTGCTTCTTCATAAATTGCTTTTCTTCTACCGACAAAGAATAAGTTTGATTGATTGTAGGTGGAGGATTCATGAGTACAATTTAAAATCTTGCTTGATTAAAGGTATCATTCAACCTCACCAAAAATTTATGCAGTTTTTGTTGGCAGAGATAAACTAAATAGTCTTTTAACATATCTAACATAGGTAACAAAGGAATTGTAGTAGATAAATCATCCCACAAGTTCTTGAACTTGGTATAATAATTTGCCACAAATAAAGCATCTTTGCTAAAAGTATATATCTCCTTTTCACCTTGCTTATATGTAACATTGCTCACAAGTTCCTTTAACATAGTACTAATAGTTTAGGAAAGAACTAATGTATCACACCTCTTTCATTGGAATGGAAAGAGCTATCACATTATTAAAATTGTTCAAGATCCATCAACAAATCCATGTTTATTTTCATTATAGTACAATTATAATAGCTCATATGTGTGAGCTACTAAGGAATCAAATCTTATGGATGACGTGATATATGAAGAGTATCTTATAGATATATTGAAATATAATGAGCATCATCTTCGCGACAAGAAGGATTGAGAGCAAGAGATGAAAATGATTGGATAAGAAGAAAAGAAAGCTATCGTTTGATGAAGAAGAAGACCTTAAGGAGAAACAAATCCTAGTTTATGTGCAAGGTATGTAGAGAGATCCATTTCTCCTTCAAAATATGATTTGATATTATTTCTTGTAAAAATTAATAGAGCTATATCAAAGCCTCATGATCCTTGTACATGAAGTGAATGGATGTAATTGATAAATTGTGTGTGTGCATGAATGAATTGTAATGGAATTGATTGCTTTATTTATGCTATTGTTATTCTTATAAAAAAATTGTTTAGTATTGACAAAGAAGAATCTAAGGCTTGTTGCTAGAATTGTATATACACATGTAAACTAATAAGATATCGTCAACATACAATGTCATGATGACAAACTTATCATCAAACTTGTAAACATACACATAGTGGTCTTCATCGATCATGTCAAATTCGTATGAAATAATTGATTGTTAAAATTTGATATATCATTGCCTAGATGACTATTTGAGTCCATAAATTGATCGGCACGACCTACAAACTTTGTGCTCTTCACCATTTACGATGAAACTCTTAGATTATTTCATATAAATTTCTTCATCTAGTTCTTCATTGAGAAATATAGTATTTACATTCATTTAATGCAATTCCAAGTTCATATGTGCGACTATAGCTAGAACTAGGTGAGTTGAAGCAAACCTTACAATCGGTGCGAAGATTTCATCATAATCAAACACTCTCTTATTGGGCGAAGTCTTTCATCACTAGATGAGCTTTGTACCTCTCAATAGATTCATCTCTACCTCGTTAATTTTGAGAATCAACTTGTTCCCAGTCATCTTTAGATTAGGTGGGAGATCAACCAAGTCTCATACTTAATTTTTATTTAGTGATCCTAACTCATCTTCCATTGCCTTGATCCATTGTACCTTAAAAGGTCACAAAAGAGTCTCAATGAATGACGTAGGCTCAAGTTCTTCTTCTAGACCTCCTATGTAAGCTTAATGCAGCCCTTCGATACCAGATCGCCGTCGCGAAATGTTTTTTCTAGTAGTCCATCGAAATGAACTCTCAAGTTCATTAATTGACAAAGTATCACTCCCACTCGGATTAATATATGGGAGTGAGGAGACAAATTTCTCGATAGATTGATCTGCACTGGGCACCAACTCAAGATCTTCTTCTTTATCTAGATGAAGTGTCATATCAAGTTCACCTTGTTTAGAAAATTTGTCTTAAAAAAATATTGCATCTCTACTTTCTATTTTTTGTAATTGTTTCATTATCCCTTTCACTTATGAACACATAAGTTTTTGAGGTATCAGAATATCTGATGAAGACATACTTCTTTCCTCTCAGGTCCAATTTTCCATACTTATGGGAGTTGTCAAGGATATAGACTGCGCATCCCTAAGGATGCAAGTAACTTAAATTAGGTTTACGCCCTGTCCAAAGCTCGTAGGGAGTGAAAAAGACAAACTTTGATGGTACCCATTTCAATATGTAGGATGTATTCAATAAGGCATCTTTCCAATACGAAATCGATAAATTTGCTTGCATCATCATAGACCTAACCATATTAAGTAAAGTATGGTGTCTCCTTTCAGCAACATCATTTGTTGTGGAGTCTCTGGTATTGTTAGTTGCCTAACAATAACCTTTTCATCACATAATTACTTAAACAAATCTAAAAAATATTCACGACCAAGGTATGTGCAAGTTTAATCTTGTGATCTAATTATTTTTTAGTCATCTTCATGAATCACACAAAGCAATTTAATGCTTTAAACTTTCGAGAAATCAGATAGACTATACCGTATCGCGAGTAGTCATCAATAAATATGATGAACTATGAGAAACAATGTCTTTTTAGGATATTCATCGAACCACAAATATCTGAGTGAATCAATTTTAATGAAAATTTAGTACGTTTTTCTATACCAAATGGTTTTCTAATTTTTTTTTGTCATTTAGAGATTCTTCACAAGTTGGTAAGTTGATCTTGGTTAGACCCACCTGTAATCAATTTGGTCATTTGATCTTGACCAAAATGTCCTAGTCTTACATGTCGTGACATAACATCTACATTCATGGATGACATGAAAGAATAACAATTAGCAACATTTGCAGTGTTCACAACATAGAAACCATTTTGAAGAAAATCATCACATAAAGAAACAATATGCAAGAAAGTGTTCAATGTTTCAAATACAAACTTATTATATAATCACAACTGTCTAGAGTGGACACAAAATTAAATTTTGTCCAAATTTAGGGGCATATAAGACGTCATGAAGATAAAGAATTTTTTCATTGTAGATGTCTAACTTGCAAATTCTAACTCCTTTGACTTCAAATTTTTATTGTTTCCAACATAAATCATATTTATATCTGCACTAAGTTGACGAAATTCGATGGAGGCTCCATGATTCCTCGCTATATGGTTTGTTGTACCAAAGTCTACGATCCATGAAAGATGAATTTCAACAACGAGGGATAACTAGAAATATAAGCAAAAGAACTATGGTCAGGATAAACTTTCTTTGGCTCAGTGCAATCGCGAGAAAAAATGACCAAGATTGCCCAAATAGCACTTGAATTTGTTTATGTCCTTCTTCCCACCACATTTTGCACGGTTATGCTTGATGTTTGAGGCTTTCTTTGATCCACTAGTTCCACCATTTTGAATTGCACATGACTTACACATCTTGTTCGCTTATGATGCTTATTGTCTTGTCCATTGGATTGAGCAACAATTGCTTGAGTGGAGGATTTTTTAGCCTCAATAACTTCTTCCTACATTTCCAAATGATGTGCAACTTGGTCAAATGTTTTCAAATTATCATTAGAGAAAAATGGAGGTGCATAGCAAATTGCTATGCACCAAGTGTGTGCATGATCTGGGCCGTTCATTTAAAAATTAATGGCCCAGATCATATCCAATTAATGGTCCAGAATTTTAATTGAATGAGATTTGGGCCATTGATTTTTAAATGAATGGCCCAAATTATGCACCGCACTGGGTGCAATACAAATTGCTATGCACCCCCATTAACCTCTTATCATTGTGCATTAAGTTGATGCGCATATGATCCCAGCTACGCGGAAGAGAGTGGATGAATGCTTGATCTTGTTATTCAACATCAAGAATATATTTTGCACTTTTGAGCTCACGAACCATATTTGACATTTCAGTCAGGTATTGTCTCATCGTATGATTTGAGCATTTCATGTATGAATCAAACTTTATGTTGAGCATCCGACACAGTTGTTGACGTTACACCAAACTTTTTCTAGAGAACTTTCTAGAGCTCAAAAGTTGTTTTCAAGACTTCATATTGACACATAAGAGAATTGTCCATCGCGCTCATCAATATAATGCAAGCAATGTGACTCTTTCTCAACCATGACTAATATGCCTCAAAATCCTTCTTGGCTTGCATAGTGTCACCAATCATCACTTATGGATTTTGATATCATTGTCTAGTTTTCACAACAAATAGAAAAAGATATTAGTGTTATGTATGACTTAATTTTTCACAAGTACTTATAATATAATGAAGTTCTGTTATCTAAGGGTAATGACATCGAGAGGTTGTTATGCTCCTACTCATCTCCCACTATCCCAAGAACAATCATAATTTATTAAATTAATAATGTGATAAATTGTCTATTCTATAAAATTTAAGTTAATAAATAATTCAAAATTATCGAAATTCATTGCTTGTAACGCATAGTACTATTTCTGATTTGGCTAGGACAATCAGGCATGAAGTAACACAAGCACTTTCCCAAAGAGTGTCAATTAAGTAATTGCGTCCATTCTTCGCCTCAACACCAAAATAAGAAAAATTGAGAGTAGTCATAGTCACACATGACCCTATTAGATACTATGTTGACAATACAACAGGCTAGTTCCTTGGAAAATGTTTAGATATGCATTTTCGTATCACGCATAACTCGATGAAAAGTCATTGATTATTGTAAGTATGTTTTTAGACGTCTTAGTCCTACAAAAGAGCTATTGTTATGTTTCAAATTGTATGTGTTTGTATCCTAATTTTATGTAATTAGACTAACTAATTACAATTTCAATTTTCCTAGAATTCAAAGTTTTTATGAAATATATATGGCACACAACATTTCATTTTTGTAATAAATATACCAAAAATATTTCACAAAGAAACTAAGTATAATCTAATTTCAATGCATGAAATTAAAAAACTTATCATGCATCATCTAATTTCAAAAGGAAATTAATTTTAACATGTGTCATACTTTTGTTCCAAATGAATTCATTATATATTGTTGGTACATAATTAAATATTATAATATCATGCTATTCGTCTCCATTTTCACTAGGGGTCGTTTGGCGCATTCCCAATTTTTATTAATCGGTAATTTAGATCACCACTAAAATAGATTACCACTTTATAAATTACCAGTAATATTATATCATAGCGTTTGGTAAGTAGCAATAACACATATTATAATTTAAATTATGAAATAAAAAATTACTAAAATACCCTCTAAAATTGTTAAATTAAGATAAATATAAACAAAAGAAAAAATATATAAAAAAAGTGTGCTAGGTCAAAATATGAGTTTATATTATCAACCATTCGTAAAATAATTAAAAAAAATGAAAAGAATGTTGAACACTATTATTTTGTAATAAAATATAAATATTTTTAAAGTTCGATTGAAGGGATAATTTTGTCAAAATGCATGTCATCTTACTGATAATCTGGAAAGACATCTCCCATGGGTGCTATCTTCATTACCAATGAGGTGATAGTTTAGATTACGAAAGAAGTAAAAATCACCAGTAATATGTTGTAGCCAAACGTGGTAATATAGTGGGCCCTGAGAATTTTAAATTAAATAATCGATAATCTATCTGCATTACCTCATACCAAACGCCCTTGCATGAGTGCAAGTGCATATGCAATTTCGTTTTACAACAAATTTCATGCATATATTAATTTCACAAAGAAAATTTTCAATAATTGCATAAAATGACACAACATATCTTGCAATTTAAGTATGCGTACATTGTATAAACAATTTCAGAAAATTATTCTAGAAACATTCCTACTTTTTCCATTTTCTATAGCACTAGAATTAATTTTCTATCACTTGCACAATATGTTAATGTGTGCATTACCAACTCATGACTCGCAATCACAAAAAATGCTATAAATATTGAAAATAATGGTAGAAAATTTATCTGAAATTTTTCATAAATTTTTCTAGTTTTCTGAAAATTGTATGTGCATAAATAAGTTTCATAGAAGAATTCCAATAATTGCATGATTATGAATTTGCAGATAATAATAAGCACATAATTATCAAACAATGATATAAAGATAAAAAAAATTGGAACAAATTTATTATTTTTCCTAATTTTTGGGATAAGTAAAAAAAAAATTATATCATTTTTTTTATTTTTCTTCAAAAGGAATGCTTATTCTATATAGTGGGCATTGAGCCCACTGCTACCATTTTCTAATTTTTTTCAAAAAAAACTTTTCTACATAGTGGGCCTTGAGCCCACTGCTATCATTTTTTTTATTTTTCCAAAAAAAAAATAAATAGTTTTATTTCCTGTATAAGGACCTTGAGCCCACTACTTGGCATTTTTTTATTTTTTTCAAAAAAAAATTATTTTTCTATATAGTGGGCTTGAGCTCACCAAACGCTGGGTGCATGGCGCCACATGTCGCACGCACATACTACTGCTTTTTAGGACTCCATGTGTCGCCCGATTGGTCAATTTCCTTTTTTTAATGAACATATCATTACAATATTAGAAAAAATTAGGAAATATAAAAAAGAATAGAGAAAAACTAAGTAGGCACTAATACCAATTGTAAGAATTACAACATATATAATTCATGAAAATAAGATATATGGAATAGCTCATTGCAGCGAACACGGAGGATGTAGAGCCAAAAGAATTTTTTCAAAAATATTGACAGCATATTGGTCTGTCCTCATTGTCGATAGCTAAGTCACATGGATTTAGAACACTAATTCACAACTCAACCTGCCTTGGATAGATAAAGTATTGTCTTCTCATTTCACATCCTGCACACATCCCTTGAGCTCCCAACTCATGGGATGTTCGCTTCTGTTTGTGGAAATGACCATACACGGGAGCTACATGAGCTCTCGTCATTGGTCAAGCAAGTGCATGACCCTGCTGGACTCTGCACCATTTGCATGTGTCCAACAATATTGATATTAATAAGAATGATATTGAATATTGAATATTAATTGAACCTTATAAACTTCTTATAATGCATTACGTGCATCTCTTATGTCATCCTTTGAATTGTTGTCAACCTTTATATACTCTTATTTGGGAGATTCTCTTTTATACTCTAGATTCATGTGAGTGAGTCATAGTGACATAGATGATGGCGTTGCTCACGGCGCATGGTTGCACATCCTATATGCCATTGAGTTCATATTTATACTATGAGTCTTATGTGTTGAGACTCTATTATCTTATGGAATATGGGCTTATGTTATATTATTGATGTGTCACATACCCCCTATGATGACAAACATTTTGGATCCTATTGGTGCACTTTATGAACATTGAGTCATTTATGTTTTTATCAAAATTTTCGCTGCGAGATTATTTGTATATCTCTTAATTGATAGATGTTTAAATAAATGTTATTGCTTATGTTGTTAGAGAGTTAGTTGATATGTACAAGTGTTATTGTATATCGGCGCCATACTACCCTTGGATGATATCGAGGTGATGGATTTAGGAGCCTTACCTAATATATGTAAAACAGTATGGGAAAATTAATCATGCAAATCTGATTTTATTCGGTTAAATTCCATGAGATCAATTGATCCGAATATTGTATTTGATCAAGGTCAGTCAACATATTCAATAAGCAGCAAGATTTGGCAAACAACATCTTGATGCTACAAAATTCTCCAAATAGGAAAAGAAATATATATATCTAAGCAAGCTTTTTCTTGTTGTTCTTTTAAACTTCCTTATCTTCGGGGCTTGGAGAACTGAGACTGATAATTGCCCTTCGATACTGTTATCTACCGGGGTTCAAGCTCTGACATTGTAACCTCATTTGGTGACATTACCACGGAGTCATTCGACGTTCGGTCCTGCCGCTTCTCCTGGAAGTTGGCAGCAGAATCCATTGGAGCTTGTCTTGCGGCACAAAAAGCTGGTGGCGATGGAGTTCGGAGAGATAGAGAAACGCTGCTTAACATCAAAGTGACTGCCGACATCTTAGGCCGGTCAGAGGGCTTTTCCTGAACACAAAGCAGTGCTATATGAATGCACCTCATAACCTCGTTTGCCGAGTAGCCATCGCCTAAAACTGGATCTAATATTTCCATTGCTCTCCCACTGATCCATTTCTGCCATATCTGTCTCAAAATGTTCTTTTGTGAATCTTATATTTAGTTAGAACTGTAAGTAAGTATAAATATCAGATGAGTACTCACATAGCTCAGAAGATCTCGAGCATGATCAAAATTGATTTCGCTGCTGTTCTTCCTTCCAGAGACAATCTCCAAAACCATAACTCCGAAGCTAAATGCATCCGACTTCATAGAAAACTGGCCATGTATGACATACTCTGGTGCCATGTATCCACTGCGTTGAATCAACATGCATGCATCAAACTCACACAAGAATAACAAGACTAAACAAATTGAAGGTCGAAAAATGTGCTTACAATGTTCCGACGACTCTACTTGTAGTTCCCTGACTCTGGTCGCCACTGAAAAGCCTAGCAAAACCGAAGTCTGAGATTTTCGGGCTCATGTCTGCATCTAGAAGGACATTGCTGGCCTTAAGATCCCTGTGTATGATTTTGATCTGGGACTCCTCGTGTAGGTACTGCAAGCCTCGAGCAATGCCACGGATGATCTTGAATCGTGTCTCCCAATCAAGCTGCTCACGTTTGACAGGGTCTGGTACAGCAAGTCAAAGTGGTCGGTTTCTGCTCATCTTCTGAAGTTGAGGAATTGAACAGAGAAAATTTTTGGCAGAGTGAAGTAAGTAAAAGAGTTACCGAAGAGAATTATGTCTAGGCTCCTGTTAGGAACATATTCATACACAAGTAGCTTCTCTTCTTCCAGGCAAACACCCAAAAGTCTGACGAGATTGCGGTGTTGGAGTTTAGCAACCAAAACCAACTCATTTATCAGCTCTCCGAGACCCTGTGCAGAATCTGTCAATAACTTCTTCACTGCAATTTCGCGTCCATCAGCTAACAAACCCTGCATGCAAAAAACATTAGAAAGTTGTACCAAAATTACAGGATGATGCAATGATCTTGATGAACTAAATTCTAGCAAGCATTACCTTGTAAACTGCACCAAATCCTCCTTGTCCGAGTTTGTTCTGTTCCGAGAAGCTTGATGTTGCAACTCGGAGTGTAGAAAGATCAAATAATAGTGATTCAATGTCTGTAATCTCCCCAGGCTCAAAGCCATCTATTGAGAGAATGCAGAAATCATAAGTGATATTTCTTGACAAGTGCTTATATGTAATCCTCAAGTCTTTTGATTGGATTTGCAAGGAGGGTAAAGCAGAGGAAGAGAAAGAGAATTAACAATATTTTTAATGGAGAAGAATGAAGAATATTTTTTTTATTTATCTTCATTTTCCCTTCAATTATTCATTTTTCTTTCAAAGAAAAAAGAATATATATATAACACATTTTCTAATTTAATCTTAGTCAATAAAACATATAAATTTATATATAAAGATATATTCATTTAAATAAAATTATCATTTAAAATTTGATTCATTTCTGTCATCCAAATAGATTAATTTTTTTTATCTTCATTCATTTTTTTTCTAATTTTTCTTCCCTTTAATTACCTTCCATTTTCTAAAATAACTTTTAAGGAGAAAAGCACACAGCATTTGATTTCAGGGTCTCACATGAAAATTTTCTAGCAGACTTCCTCCTCCAAAAGCAAATGCAAATAGCTGCGACTATCAATGCTCCACTCACCAGAGATATCACAATGACGAGAACCGTCACATTTTTCTTCCCTGCATCGAGAAATAAATGGTAATATTATTTTGAACTTTCGTAGAGCTTTATAATTAATCTAAACTGTTTCTGGCCAATGGCCAGCACATACCTCCCTCGGCAGCAGGGAGTGGAGGAGCCATCGGCGGCGCACTAAGCCTCAGCGTTGGCACCTCTTGAAAGAAGGAATACAATTCATACCTCATATTGCACCTTGACCCAATCCCCCTTCCACCTTGCTTCCCCTCCATTATAGTTAGTCTGGAGTTGAACAGGTCCTGAAGGCACTGCCTGCACGAGCTCCCGGAAAAGTCTGGAGTGCACTGCACCAATCCGTATATCAACGGGAACTCTCCGGTGAAGTTGCTCAACACTCCGGTTGCAAACCTTGTCGTAGAGTTGTTGGCAGCCCACTCCGTCGTACTGTTCATGAGCTCGCTCAGGAGGCGGTCGAACCGGCCTATGTCCGTGACGTTGTCGACGTTGAACAGATAGGCAAACGGATAGTTGTCCGTGGTGTTGAGGAAGAGCTGGTTGGAGAAACGGAGCATGCAGTTGTCGTGCCAGACGGTGGCTTCTTTGTAGAAGGGGCAAAGCTGGTCTACTTCCAGGTTAACGAGGTCGAGGCAAGAGCGGCACGCCGTGGCGTTGACATCGCCGCGGCAGAGCACGAGGCCGTTAACCTGATTGGGGATCTGCCCCACTGTGGCCGTCGTGAAGCCGGAGCTCCAGCCCTTGTCGGCGAGAGACGTGAGGGCCAGGGCGAGGTTGGACCCGTAGGTGCTGTTGGCCGTGTAGTTTCCTGTCTGACCGCAGACCTGAGTGAGTACTTGGGCAGCGGTTGTGATGTAACGGAGGAAGAGAAGGAGGAGTGGAAGCAAGAACGAGAGAGGAGAGGAGGTGAATGAGAACATGGTTTCAGTGTGAGCTTGGTGAGAGAGCAGCTAGCAGAACGAAAATACCAAACTCTCCATTTTATGGTAAGCCTCAGCAGCCTCTCATTTTATCGTCAGCTCGCTCCAATTAGTTGCTCTGCAAATCGAATAATAAGTTTTTTTTAACTCATGGGAAGTGTAATTTATATGTGATAAAATTTCAAATATACTAATTAAAGTGGTTGGTACAGATTGTTAACACATGTATATCCCGAGTTGAAGGATAGCTAGTTGTCCGAGTTCGAACTTCGGAGTTATCATCTTGATCAAGATTTACTTTGTCGCCCATGTTCGAACACCGAATTAATCGAACGCTAATAGTTTACGAAGTCTATAATAAATTTCATAGACTAATATAGGCCACGATTATGACTTTTTTAGCACAATATTATCTAAGATATAAAAGATTTCAACATTGCACAATAAAAGATAAATAAGAAAATAGGAAACTTAGAAAGTTTTATGGCTGATAATTAAAGACATACTTTAGTATGTTTTTTTAATAAACAGGAAAATGAATATTCAAGAGGGATCAACAAATAATAGACTTGCTCTATTATTAGAGAACATTGTTATAGCTTTGTCTTTTTTGCATCGACCGCACTTATTATTATTCTATAAAAAATTTATTTATGCGAAAGGACTTAAATTCGAGATCTTTCGAAGCGAAGTGAAAATTATCACTTTGTTCTAGTTCGCTTTGCTTTTATTGAATTATGGTATGGATAGATATACAAGTTTACTTGAGTGAAAAAAATGGATAGATAATTCTTGGGCTACTTGAAATTGGATGGTATACTTATTCTTTGTTTTAGCTTAAAAGATAAGGCTAAGTCGCCAAAAAGAAATTATAGTCCACTTAGCTGTTAAGAAGGATTGAGATGGCCAAAACAATAGTCTTGCTTACCATTATTCTAATTAATTATACCGTAGAAAACTTGGGATGATTGAGGGGATAAATAAAATAAAAAAATGGATTGTTGCTATTAGTATATATATGACTAGGAACATAACATGCCAAATTAATGGTGCATCAGATGAAACATCAGAGACGGGCACCGCCGTCTACCCGTTGTTGTCTATTTTTTTAGTTTTCTTTATATCGTATGTATTTATATAATTTGATCTTTTGATTAAAAATAGTAATTTAAAATGGATTTGAGTTGACTCAGTGTGCCAATTATACTGTTAAGATTGACATTATGAGAAAACTCAAATTACATCCATCAACCATTGGATGGAGGAGTCAAATGTTTGAATTGCAAGAGATTTCAAATATCTTTATCAAGTTATTTTATTCGTCTTCTAATTTAAATCTTAATTACACTGGTCCTAGATAGAACTCCAAATAAAAACAAAATTATTCTTTCTCCATCAATAATGATAATGTAGTTTATCCCCGAGCCTATATGCTTGCATTGGTTCGGATTGAATAAATATTTTCATTAAAATGATATTTACTTAATTATATTTTTTTAAAATTATTATCCATTATAAAAACATATACTTAAATAATAATCAAATGTTATCATAAAATAATTATGTATATTTTATAAAAAAAATATTTTGGATAACGTTATACTTATCTTTTTATTTTCTTGTTTTCATCAGTTCCATTGCTTCTCTATAAATCTTCCTTCTTCATTCTTATTTTTCATATTTCTCTTAGGCTGTTTGGTAAGCGAACAAGGAGTGAATAAAGCCCTTATTCACCTCAATAAAGCCAAGCGGAACTCAATATTTTTGTGAATTCCAATAGATTAATTAACTTAATCAGCAAGTAAATGAAATAAAAAATATTGACAAATTCTTGACTTGCATGAGAAATGAAAAAAAAACTTGTAATTTATATTGTACATCATATATACGTGTGGATGATATGTACAAGCAAAGTTGTCAAGATCTCGATCTTTTACAATCTATCTTCCTATATTTAACCTCCTACCGATTCTACGATATAATTCGTAAGATTTTTCATAAAATCAAACGATCCTTGTTCAATCGTCGTTCTTGCAACTCTCCTCCGATCTTGGTAAGATCTTGATCTTAACAATCTTACGTACAAGACCCAAATTAGACTATGGCGTGAATTGTGTAACCCACATCGTTTAGCCTAAATGGTAAGCTTGAAATTTTGCCTCTCTGGACAGATTTCTTTTTACTCTTGCCTTCCGCCATATTTTTCCTCTCACTCGTCATATTTTCCCTCCAAGGCAAATCCTATTTATATGTTCCCTTCTCACTCTATTTCCCCACCTTTGTTACCTCTGAGCTATCTCTCTCCTCAAATTCTCTTCTTCCTCCCCCTAATATCTAATTATTTTGCTGCAGATTTGACTCAATGGTGGAGCAGTTTCTCTTCAAGTGTAGTCGTTTCACTAAGTATGATAGCTAGCTTGCAACACTTACCACTAATAAGATCTCCTCTCTTTTAGCATATGTATATAGAAATTTTTCCCCTATATATAATATAAATTCCTCCATTTTTTATTTTGTATATTGTCATAAACCTTTCTTTTTTTTGTGTGTGTCATCAATGTTAATGGGTGTGCTGAATTTTTTTTAAAAAATAAGGGTAATTCATTCAATGATGCTTTAATTTGTATTTTTTTTTAGGTTTTTGTTGGATTTAGATATTTCACTAGGGATTTTTCATGTTTGCAAGACTGTTTTTGTTAGTACCAACTGTTAATGGGTCGTGCTCAATTTTTTTAAAAAATAAGGGTAATTCATTCAATGATGTTTTAGTATGTGTTTTTTTTAGGTTTTTTTGTTGGATTTAGATATTTCACTAGGGATTTTCATGTTTGCAAGACAGTTTTTGTTAGTACCAACCGTGTTCACTAATCTTGTATCGGGCTTAGTAATTAAGTGGGGTCCACACACATGAAGAAAGAAATTAAAAAATAATGTTGTGAAGGAGCTGGACTAAGTTCAAATGTGTGATAATATAAAAGGGCTACGAATTCGAGCTATGTAATAAATTAAGAAAATTATATTTTAGATTTATTAGTTCTGAATTTATTTCAATACGTCAAAATATCTATCATTCAATTTTTTGTAATAAAATGTCAAAAATTATTTTGTATAGTTATTTTTTTAGTTTATATAAACTTCAAAATCAATGAGAAAAATAAAAAAATTAAATATTGGTAACATCCCTTTTTTATTTTTAACCTTTTTTTACTTTCTTTGTGAATTTTTAGTTTCACATGATATTAGAGCGTGATCTGAATCAATGTTTTTTTATATTTCTCTTTGGAATACAATGTCTGGAGTATCTATATTAATAAATGATCATGTCAAGTTATCTTCTTGTTATGCTTTGAATTCATTTGATATTTCACGAAATAACTCAATTTCATTTCAGTTGATATCTAACTTAGTCTAGGTTAATGCATAATACATTCTGGGCCAAAAATAAGTTAGATTTTATAGACGGAACAATATCACATCCAAAGAAAAGTGATTTAGAGTTTGATCTATGGAAAATAATCGATTCAATGTTGTTTGCAAGGATTTTCAATTCGATGGAAAAAAAATCTCATGTTAGTGTAGCTCATGTAGAAAAGGTTAAGGTATTGTGGAATGAGCTAAAGGAAAGATTCTCAAAAACTAATATAACTAGAAATTACTTCTTAAAATTTTAGATTATCTTCATAAACAAAAAGGAAAAAAGTGATTAGTTATTTAATCAAATGAGGATTTGTTGCCAATATTGTTAAGACAACATCCTAACCATCCAATCACATCATTGGGGAAGTCTTGTTCAATCTTTAGACGCCATAAATTTAATACTTTCTCATCATGATTGGTTTTCATAAAAAAAGGGAGAGTGTTTAGTTTCTTTATCATGATGTTCATTCGATTCTTGACACCTAACTCGAATGAAAATTTAATGGTTACAATTCTATTGTTACATGCTTTCTTACTAAATATTTCATTTAATGGTTACAATTCCATTGCGACAATGAAATTTGGAAATGTGCAACATCCTAGCAATATTGTTCACTTTGAGTCTTGACCCACACAATTTTAATAAAATGAGTCACAAGGGTCAAAGGCAATTTTAACATATAAGTTCAACATATCTATTGTGTCTTGTCCATAAAAAAATTGCCAAGTGTCATAATATATCCCCACTTAGGGACTCAACGTCTTTATTGAGGTTTGTTCCACCTATGGCTCTGAGGATATAAAGTAGCTCTGATACCAATATGTTGTTGAATCTAGGATCCCGAGATTATTTTGATGATCACAAATTTGTCAGGAAACTTAGTCTGGACTAATGAGCTTGTTAAATTAATTTTTGAAAGACAGGATCTTCATGTTCAGAGCATGATAGGTCGATCGAAGTTGATGAACATACGACCTATGCACATAGAAGACATAACAGAAAAATCCTATGTATGCAGCGGTCATCCAAAGGATGTGAAGTGGTCGATCGATGTGAAGAATAGAGAGTAAAGAAATGAAGTAAAGCACTGAGCAATCGACCAAAGGTGTTGAGTGGACGACCGAAGATAAGGATGAACAGGAAAGGTTGCCAGATGAAGAACAGTGGGCGACCGAAGATTTTACACCAATAGTACAAAGGTTGAAGAACGGATGGTCCAACGAGAAGTGGACGCCCGGTGAGGAGACTTAGCCGAAGAGGTGATATGGTTAAGGAAGGAAAGGTCATCCGAAGATGAAGAGTGGACGACCGAAGAACTAAGGAAGAAGGCAATGGTCGTCCAAGGGTTTCAGAGTGAAGATGGTGGACGACCGGAAAATTATCGATGGTAGAGTGGACGTCCGAAGGCTCATGAGATGAAGCAGGATATGACCTAAGCTAATTATATAAGGGAGATCAATCGACCAAAGATGGAGTGCAGACGACCGATGGATTTCAGACGAAGACAAAGGTCGTCCAGGGTCTTGGTGAGAAGACAAGTGGATGTCCAGAAGTTTGTCAAGTCTGAGGTGAACTGAAGATCGGATGATCGCAGGATGAGCGAGCGATCGATGAGGAGACAGAGGTCGTCCGAGGGCTGGAGAGACAGAGCAATGGTCGACCAGAACATCTGACATAAGAAACAATGGACGTCCAAGGAATCTGATGAGTTGTTAGAGGATGTCCAAAGAATGTCAGAAGGAAGAAAGG
>LTAE01008969.1:0-16094 GCA_001647135.1 Pontederia paniculata
TCCCGTGACTTTGTCACGGGATGGTACTTTCTGACGGGTGCGGGCACCCGTCAGAAGAATTCTGACGGGTGCTCGCACCCGTCAGAAGCACTTCTGACGGGTGGCCGCACCCGTCAGAACGTCAGAATGCTTCTGACGGGTTTTTATCCCCCCTCAGAAATTCTGACGGGTGTTTTTATCCCTCAGAATTTTTGAGGGGTGATTATTCCCTCAGAAATATCACTAAGTATTTCTGAGGGAATTAATTCCCTCAGAAATTTCGGTCAGAAAATCGAAGTTTTCTTGTAGTGTAACTCGCAACGAGCATTTTTTTAATGTCAAAATTCTGTCGTAAATTTTTTATTTGCGACAGATTTTATAATACTTGCAACTGGATTTTATAATACTTGTGATCGATCTCGTAATGTAAAATTTCAGGCCACCATTGAGTTGCAGAAATTTTATTCATAGAAGAAACATTGCTAATTAAAATTGAAGAGCATTCCAGAAAGTATAACAAAATAAATTGTGCTGTGTAATTAGGAAACGAACACAATAAGAGTCTACTCGAATGTTTATATCTTCAGCCTACTTCGTGGGTCTCATTGTGATTACCTTGCTCAGGCACTCATTAGTGTCCTTATATATATCTCAGAGCCTGCACCGCACCTTTTTTTTCTTGAAAAAGAAATCTTATCTATTAGAAAGATAATTTGAGTTATCCAAGTACAAAATATTCAGAAGATCGCGAGGTGGATCATCCGACCAAAAGGAATCCTCATGGAATTGTCTATCAATGTCTGCCAGATAGTTTGCTGCCCTATTTACTTCACGATATACATGTTTAATTATAAACCTACGAAGGTTATCAAGTACATATAAAATATTCAAGATTGTGCTTTTCACATGCCATGGATAGGCTTCAACAGCAATCACCGAGTCCAATATGCGACGAGTTGAACCTGCAAAGATAAGTTTGTCGTTAGCGGATCTAATGATATAGCCCGCCCCTCCATCCAACCCCGGACCCTTAAATGATCCATTCGAGTTAAGTTTAACCCATAGGGGGGAGGAGGCTCCCACTTGACCCATAAAGGGTTCTGGGGGGATGTTGCCTTAGATATATGGTAGTTAGCAGATTCCTTGTAACCTGCCAAAGCACATTCCCAAACCGCGGAAACGGCTGCCCGATTGGATGTGAAGTGTGCGTCGTTACACATATTCCACAACCCCCCAAAAAAAAAGGCAAAAAGAGAGAGACATCTGCCTCTGGATACTAAGTCTAAGCTATTACCCTCACGGGTCCAGGAGCTTGATTCCCATGAGTTGAAGTGTTCAAAGGTGAAATTGAGTTTCTGTTGAAAAATTAACCACAATTGTGAGCTGACAAGGTAGGAGAAGAAGAGATGTTCATTTGTTTCTAAAGCCTGACCATAGAGGGTACAAGATGGATTTATTGAGGGGTCAAAAACCAAAATCTTATCTTTCGTAGGAAGTGTCAAGTGAGCAAGTTTCCAAAGAAAAAGTTGAATCTTTGGTGGTGTTGGAATATCCCACACTGTTTTCCAATCTAGCCCTCCAGGACTCTGCAGGGGGAACTGCAGGTGGCTAACAAAACGATAAACTGATTTAGCATTGGCTTTACCCTAGGTATCCGTAACCCATACCCACATAACATAATAGGCATTAGCGGGTAAATGTATAGAGATTATAGCAGATATCAGAGCATGACCAAAAAGGTCTAACATGATTGAAACATTCCATGCTTGGTTTAGTATTAGATCATTTACTACCATAGATGCATTATATGTTGAAACATTTACAAAGGTAGGCATCATATTCAGAGGTATATTGAAAATCCAAAGGTCCTTCATAATTGAGGTATGTAGACCATTACCAATAAATGTGCGGAAACCCAATTCTCCATGCCACCTTAAGCATAACCATTCTTTTAGTGTACATTCATACATATACGTAGCAGTCCTCTGAGTGTCTAGCTAAGAATTATTAACCTCCCTTATTCCTAATAGTTTAACACATCTCTCGACTACAACAATAATGATCCAAAAAATTGAGATTATCTTCCAGCCCAAAATGCATCCGGATTGAAATTGAGTCCCATATTTTCGAAAATCTAGTCAACTAGGTGTGAGACCGGGTTCAAAAAACTCAGTTTTTGCATCACAACTCGACAATGCATATTAAATTATGATAAGAATGATCATTATATAACTTAAAATTTGGTTACATTATAATAAATATTTCGATCATATCTGACCTTAAATAATATATATACAATATTTCTAATTAATTATTTTATATCATAATAATGAATTTTAGCTAAATTCGGATAATCCAAACATCCCATCTTGGTTCAACTAGGATGTCTCGATATACCGGTCATAGCCATGATTTTTTAAGTCATATTATGAGACAAACTGCTATCTCTTATTAAGTGAGTGTATTTATAAACTCTTTCGGATTATAATTACAAGATTAGTATAAGTTATTGTAATCATGATCTCTCAACAAATAATATTTTGCGCCATCTAAGAATGTAACTCAGTTAAGGGTGTATCTTGTAAATTTCGTATGTTTTCTTTTGTGTGTAATATCTTTTTTTGATATCCACCACAAACTAGTATCAGAGTAAGGTTCATCGTTGATCCTCCATCAGACGAAGAGATGACATTACATTGACGTGAAGATGGAGAAGTTTATCGGGTGAAATAATTTTAATCTTTGACATATTAAGATGCAGACATTTCTAGAAAAACAAGGAGCTTGGATGTCACTTGTAAACATCGCAAAATACAAATCGAAGATGAAATATTCAAAAGTAAAATCAATATACTTTTGTGGCTTTGATGTCGATAGATAAAAAGACCCACTCCTCAAAAGGTTGTAGCTCGCGGATGAGGTGATTATCGAAGTAATTGATGAAGATAGTGTGGCTCGTTAGTGGTCAAAACTTGAGAGTCTCTACATGACAAAATTTTCAACCAATAAGTTGTCATTAAAATAATTTTTGTTTTCTCTTCGCATGCAAGAAGGAACTCCTTTGAAAGATCATCCTGATGCAACATAAAAGGTGACGACATGCTGGTAGGAGCATTTTAGACATTGAAAATTTGAAGAAGCTCCTTAATGCAGTGTTTGATAAGAAAACTTGATGCAACATAGGAGATTCTAGGAATTGTGATATATAGGGATCACACATAAGGTAAACTATTATCATAGAGATATTATATTTAGAAAATTTTATATTGGTTCAACAATATCAACAACAAGGTCCGTGAGCATTTCATACTCTTCATATGTGCACATCTCAATAGTTGTTGTACATTAGTCTATTGTAAATAAAAGTTCATAGCTTGGTCTTCTTATGTTAGTGCAGTTAGAAGTTTGATGTATGCTATGGTATGCATTAGATCTAATATAACGCATGTTGTCAGTAGGCTCATGAGCAACCATGTATAGTGCATCATTTGATATCTGAAAGTAACATCTGATATTGACCTCATCTACAAAAGTGATAAGGAATGTTTGATTGCATATTATTGATGCATGCAAAATTAATCATATTTTTCATAGTATATTTAGTATGATTTTCGTTAATTTATTCGTCACATGCATGATTTTATCTATCATTTCACTTCATTTTAATTTTCGAAGCTAGATTCTGCATAATGTGTGTATTTTGATATCCATGACACTTGGTAGCACGATATAGGAAGACCACAATAATCTGGAATGAAACTAGATGCCAAATTAATAAAAAAATTGAAAGTCACGACCGTGATAGGACAGACCATCATGCTTGTGAGCGCAAGCAATGCAATTTCAACATCCTTCACAAGTCGTGATCTCTTCATGATAGTGAAAATGATGATGAAACGTGTGAATGACATAAGTCGCGACCGTGTAATGCATGTCACGGGTCCTTTAAGCCCTCTTCATCTTAATGCTTCTTATTCACCTGGAATTGTTTTGATACCATATCAATTGGTTGATTCAAATGGTTATGGTTGATAGAATAGTCCTTTATACAACACATTGTTAAGGAAGAATAAACACGGTTTTGTAGATAGAACATGTACGATCAATCAGATAGATCTCTCTATTTTTAATAGAAGAGGTGTAACATATTGGTGATTACTTGGATTGCAAGCACAATATCAAAGGATCTGATAAGCAATGTATCGTATCATCAAGATGCTTGTATTCTTTGGAATGATCTTAAAGAATGTTTTGAGAAAATTAATGGTACTAGAATTTATACTCTACAAGGTCATATTTACTCGATTTCATAAGGGTCTCTAAAAGTTGCAGAGTATTATACAAAACTGAAGTTTCTTTGGGAAGATCTTGAAGTTATGATTCCACCTTGTTAGACATATCGAAGGAATATTCTGATACATGCAACAACAATAAATGTATAAGTTACTTATGGGCCTAATTGATTACTATAATTTTGCTAAAACCCAGATTCTTATGATGAATCCTCAACCTACTTTGAATCAAGCTTATGCCATGATAATACAATAGGAGCACAGAAGAGGGAATCCTGTAGTTATTTAATTAACTGAGCAAGTTGCATTTCTAACAGCATCACAGGGAAAAACCAAAATAAAGGTATTCAAATATGATTTGTGATCATTGTCACAAAGAGTCAGCGCTATAAATTGATAGGTTTTCCTCCGAGCTTCAAGTTTAGAAACAAAAATCAAAATTCAGCTACTAATAATGCAGTGATAGTTTCAATTTTTTTCTCTAAAAGATGAGGCATGTTCTAGTTTTAGAGGAAACTCACAAAGACATGTTTTGACTATAGATCAATATCAACGGATCATGAAATTGCTCAGAAAAAATACTTCAGAAGAAAATATATATGTTTCTAGAGATATGGAAGGTATATTCTCTAGTGCTACAACAATTGAGTAAATATTAGGCTCGATGCTTCCAAACACATGACCTCCAAATTATCTCTCCTATTTGAAATTTAGATTGTGGCAAAAAGAAATTATGTTACTCTACCCAATGATACAATTTTGCATGTAACATATGCAGCATCCTATCATCATCTTAGTTGCAAAGAAAAGTTGACTAATGTTTTGCACATCCCTGATTTTAAATATAATTTAATTTATATGGAACAATTAACAAAAGTTTTGAGTTGTTCCCTTGTATTCTACCCTGATTTTGGTGTGCTTCAGGAGTAGTGCAAAGATGTCGAGTAGATTTGTGGAGAAAGACAAGAGCTTTATTACCTTGAGAAGTTGAATCTCGTTGATAGAAGTGTTGGAGAGCAATATTGAATTGTTGTAGTGTCAACCTCTAAAACAGTTCTTTGGCATCAAAGATTGGGTCATGTGCCATTGAAAAACTTCAATACATCAGGAATTGAAGGAATATCATAATGTCGTCAATTTTCATTGTCCTATATGTCCTTTGGCTAGACTTGTCATTTCATGTTTCTTCTGAGATTTTACGTGTGGACATATGGGGACTTAAAAATACATTTCTTATGTAGTAAATTGTCTACAAGAGTTTGTTATTTCAGTACAAACTCAATTTGATTCAAAAATCAAATTCATAAGGACAAACACTATCCCTGAACATGTGAATAATAAGTATCGAGAGTTTTCTTATCTCTAAAGGTAGTATGCATCAAAGAAAATTCCCTTATACTTATCCGCAAAATGGCACAGTGGAGAGGAAACATGTTGGGAATATAGGGCGAGGGATCGACCAAGAATCAAAACAACGAATAAAATGAGAAAGAAAGATTGACACACAAATTTTTAACGTGGTAAAACCCTCTTGATCAATGTGAACAAGAGGAAAATATCCACATGCAAAGGAGGTCACCACCAAAGAGTTTTCACTATGTTGAAGAAGAAGAGTACATCATAAAATCATAACCCTTATTTATAAGGGTCCAAGCTCTTCGCTGCCACCATAGATTCCCTTTTTTTCTTTCAATTTTTTTTTCTTTCACAATTTTGAGTACATGCTATAATAATTCAAGGCGCAATAATAAATCTCCACCTTGACTTGAATTTTACATAACTCTCAAAATAAAAAAACTCATCATATCCTCCTTTGACAAATGGCCATGACGAGCCTAACTTCCTCTTTGTGAGATGCCAACCAAGTCCGCAGAATTCGAACTTGGCAATAAGTAAACTCTTTGTCATCATGTCTGTAGGATTGTTATGAGTGCTGATCTTCTGAACTTGAGCATCTTTCTTTTGCACTATATCACGAACAAAATAATATCTCACATCAATATATTTTATCATTTCATGATGTATCTAATCTTTTGTAAGGTGTATTGCACTTTGACTATCACAATATAGTAGCTTCCTCATTCATGTTAAATTCTCCAACTAATCCTCTCAACCATATGACTTCCTTTATAGCTTCAGTAACAACCATATATGCTTCAGTGGTGGATAATATTATTGTGTCCTGCAAAATAGCTTTCCAACTAACAGCGCAATCACCAATAGTAAAAACATAAACTATGAGAGATTTTCTTCTATCAAAATCTTCTGTAAAATCTGAATCAACATAACCAATAAGATCAATTGTACTCTTACCAAATTCTGAACATGCTTCAGAAGTATCTCT
This sequence comes from Pontederia paniculata, assembly GCA_001647135.1. Taxonomy (NCBI): domain Eukaryota; kingdom Viridiplantae; phylum Streptophyta; class Magnoliopsida; order Commelinales; family Pontederiaceae; genus Pontederia; species Pontederia paniculata. The sequence continues at coordinate 6,616 of LTAE01008969.1, forward strand.
TAGATATCACAAAATTCACTTAACTGTTTGGCAGTGCATCTTCCCTAGATTAGACATGTATATACTAACAACACTAACTGCATGAGATATGTCTAGGCGAGTACAAACCATAGTATACATAATACTACCAATTGCACTAAAGTGTGAAACTTTTGACATATACCTTATGTTATCATCTGATTGTGGAGAATATGAAGTTGAGAGTCTGAAGTGTGCTGCAACAGGGGTGTTAACTAACTTTGCATCATGCATTACAAATCGCTCCAAAATTTTTTTAATATATTTTTGTTGAGAGATAAAAAGTCTACCTGGGTGTCTATATCTAAATATCTCCATTCCCAAGATTTTCTTAGCAGCTCCAAGATCCTTCATATCAAACTCAAAACTTAATTTATCTTTCAAACTATTTATATCATATATACTCTTAGTTGCAATCAACATGTCATCAACATATAGCACAAATAGATGAAGGATCTGTGAGCAAGCTGACGCAAATAAATACAACTATCATACTTACTTCTCATAAAATCAATGCCCAACATAAAATGAGTCAAACCTTTTATATCATTGACGTGGAGATTGTTTGAGTCCATACAAGGACTCCTTAAGATGACATACATGACATTCTTTATCTTCAATATAGAAACCTTCTAGATGCTCCATGTATATATCCTCTTCAAGATCACCATGTAGGAATGTCAGTTTTACATCTAGCTGCTCAAGTTCAAGATTATGCATAGCAACAATAGGAAGTAAAATACAAATTAAAGCATGTTTTACAACTGAAGAGAACACATCATGAAAATCAACTTCCTCCACATGATTGTACCTTTTTTCAACCAACCTTGCCTTGTGCTTAGTGTCTTCATTACTAAGTCCATCCTTCTACTTAAACACTCATTTGCAGCCAATAATCTTTTTATTAATCGGTAGTTTCATAAGCTACCAAGTATCATTCTTTTGTAGAGACTCCATCTCTTCTTGCATAGCTATTACCCATATGATGTAATTTTGAGCTTGTATAGCTTCTTTGTATGTGGAAGAATCAGAAAATTTAATATTTTCAGCAACACTTAAAGCATAAGCCACCAAGTCTTCAAAATACAATATGTGTGGTGCCTTTGTTTCTCTCCTCCATCTGTCATGAGCCAATATATATTATTGCTGAGCCTTAGGAGAAGCTTCAACTTCAGGAACAACATCTCTAGTTTGAACATCTTTATTTTCATCAGAAGAATTGATAAGTTCCAGCTCCACCTTCTCCAAAGCATTCTATTTTTTTGTATCATTAATCACAAACAATTCTTTTCTCGATTGAAGCATCATAATTTCATCAAAAGTAATATCTCTACTCAAAATAAATTTCTTAGTTTGAGGACATCATAATTTATAACATTTAACACCAGATTTATAACCAAGAAATATGCACTTTTTAGCTCTAGTTCAAGTTTTCCATCATTTATATATGCATATGTAAGGAAACTGAAAACTCTTAAGTGTGAGTAATTAGGAGGACTAGCTGACCATATTCTTCAGGAATCTTCAAATCCAATGATCAATTGGTGGATCGATTGACTAAATGACATGCCAGTTTGATAGCTTCTGCCCAGAAATCTTTTTCTAATCCTGCATTTTATAACATGCATCGAGCTCTTTCAAGTAGAGTTCTATTCATTCTTTCTGCGATGTCGTTATGTTGTGGAGTCTTTACAATTGTGAGGTGTCTTACAATACCTTCTTTCTCACAAAAGTCATTAAATTTTGAACCACAAAATTCTAGTCAATTATTTGTTCTCAGTCTCTTAACAACTTTTCTAATTTATTTTTCTAATAAAGTTTTTCATAACTTAAATATCTCAAAGACATCATCTTTATGTTTCAAGAAGTAAACCCAAACTTTTCTAGAGAAATCATCAATAAATGTAAGCAAATATCTATTACCTCCATCTGAAGGAACTTGAGAAGGACCCCATAAATTTGAATGGATGTAATCTAGGGTTCCCTTCGTCCTATGAATTGCCGAATTAAAACTAACTCTCTTTTGCTTCTAAAAAAATACAATGTTCACATAATTTTGACATTTCAACTTTTGACCTTGGAAGTAAACCTCTGTTGCTTAGAACTTGCATGTCCTTCTAACTCATACGACCTAAACGCATGTGCCATAATTTTGTAGAATCTTCTTTTCAAATGGATGATGAAACAACTACTGAACTTGTTATAGTCAAATAGAGAAGAACATACAAGCTAGAAATTTTTGAGCCTTTCATCAGCACAAGAGCACCCCAAGAAATCTTCATTCCATTTGACTTTATAACAACTTTGCAATCATTTGAGTCCAAAACACCCAGAAAAATGAGATCCTTTTTCAGATCAGGGACATGTCTGACATCTGTTAAGGTTCAGACAACTCCATTGTATATCTTAATCTGAATAGACCCAATACCAATAGTCTTATAAGTTGCATTATTTATAAGGGTCCAAGCCCTCCGCTACCGCCACAGATTCCCTTTTTTCTCTCAATTTTTTTTTCTTTCACAATTTTGAGTACACGGTATAATAATTCAAGACACAACAACAAAACATAAACACTTGTTAGATGTAGCAAGGATAGTAATGTTTTAGAGTTCTTCACATATAGAATTCTCGGGTGGAAATGTTCAAGTATCAATTAATTTAATTAACAAGTTGCCTCTAAAAGTGTTGAATAACGTCTCACTTTTTAATATGTTATTTGGTATAAAAACCTAAGTTACACTGCATTAGAATTTTTGGATACTTGTGTTATGCAACATATCTTAATGTTACAAATATGTTTGTAGCCAAGTCTATTCTTTGTGTGTTTCAGTGGAAAGGAAACATAGACACTTGTTAAAGATAGAAATGGTAGTCATGTTTTAGTGTTCTTTGTCTATAGACTTCTGGATGGAAGTGTTCAAGTAGCAATTAATTTGATTAATAGTTTGCCTCTAAAAATGTTGAATAATGTCTCAACTTTTGAGATGTTATAACCTAACTTAAGCTACATTAGAATTTTTGGCTACTTGTGTTATGCAACCGATTTTAATGTTATATATAAGTTTACAGCAATTCCCTAGATGTTTCTTGGATATTCTATGGAACATAAATGATACAAGGTTTTAGATTTGGCAAAAGAAGAAAATTTTTATTCATAGGGATGTCAAGTCTGTGGAGAAGATTTTTTTCTTTTTCTTCAAAGTATTCTGGCGACAAAACATTATATGAAAAAAAGGAGAATTTTGTTGAACAATGTGGGTCATATACACATCCTCCACAAGTGTATTCCAAATTAGAAGTGCAATTGTTGACAATTCCCGTAGAATCAGACTAGTCTAGATCACAATCTCCATGTCTTAGTAATCACTCTATTATAAATTATGAAGTTCCAATTCATTTTGAAACTCTTGATGATCCAATTACTTGTTCTAGTAAGGAGACACATTAGGATTATTTTGACATTGTTTCTATGCCAACTATTTTTTTATCTAAATTGGGAAAAGTGTGTTTAAACCTCCTCGATGTCTAAAAGATTATACATTAACTCACAAAAACTCTTCAGTTACTTGTAGTACCAAACATCCAGTTGTAGATGTGTGGCATATCTAGTTGTAGACGGATCATCGTTACTTGTAGACTTTGATGAGACTTTTGCATTAGTTGTCCGTTTAGAAGCAATTTAGATCCTTTTAGCATTTGCTTATTTCAAAAATTTCAAATTGTTTCAAATGGATGTTAAGTCAGCCTTTCTAAATGGATATATAAAGAAGAAGTTTATGTTAAACAACCTTTAGGTTTTTGAGAGCTCAAAACATCCAAATCATGTATTTAAGCTCTCTAAGACACTATATGAGCTAAAACAAGCTCCTAGAGCTTGGTAGAGAGATTAAGCTCATTTCTTCATGAAAATGAGTTTTCAAAAGGGAAGGTGGACACAACTTTATTCTTAAAGCATTTCGAGAATGATGTATTAGTTGTGCACATATATGTGGATGACATTATCTATGGATCCACAAATTCTCAAATGTGTAAAGAATTTGAAACTCTCATTCACAAGGAACTTGAGATGAGTCTAGTAGGAGAGTTAATTTACTTTCTTGGTTTTCAAGTAAAGCAATCTAAAGATGAAATTTTTCTGAACCAAGCAAAATACACAAAGGAGCTGCTTGTGAGATTTGGAACGGATGATTGTAAACCCAATTCTACTCCCATGATTACTCTTACTAAACTTTATAGTGATGAAAAAGATAAAAATGTAGATAAGAAATTATATAGGGGTATGATTGGAAGCCTCCTATACTTGACTGCCTCTAGGTCAGACATCTCAGTGTATATTTAAGTGCTAGATTTTAAACCAATCCTAAGGATTCTCACTTAGTGGCCACTAAAAGAATTCTAAGATATCTTAAGAATACTCCAAACTTAGGATTGTGGTATGATAGAAATTCTCTATTTGACATTCATTCCTACACTGGTTCGGACTTTGCTGGATGTAGAGCAGATATAAAGAGTACCAGTGGCATGTGCTATTTCCTTGGTAGCTCATTAATATCTTGGGCTAGCAAGAAGCAAAACTCAATTGCACTCTCCACAACTGAAGCTGAATATATAACTACTGGAAGTTGATGTGCCCAACTGTTATGGATGAAGCAACAACTTCTAAACTATGACAACTATGTCATTAAAGTGTGATAATATCATTGCAATATAAATGACTAAGAATCTTGTGCAGCATTCCAGAACTAAGCACATTGACTTAAGATATCATTGTATTTGAGAACATGTATCACTGAAAACCATCTCCATAGAACATGTCCCAACTGAGAGACAACTAGCTGATATATTTACAAAACCCTTGAGAGGAGATATGTTTAATATGTTAAAGAGAGAAATTGGGATGTTGGACTTATGAACTTAACAAACAACTTAACCTATTTATGGTGACTTGTCTATGCAAGAATCACTGATTAATAAAGTTGTAAATTGATTGTGTTGCACCACACATACATGATCATATTCACATTCTATCTTCTCCTAGACGTCTATCCTAAATGAAACTATTGAGGAACTCGGGTAGTGAATGATAAGGTGGTTAAGTATCAGGTTGGTCACAAAACTTCGGACGTCCACTCCCTACTTTCGGGCATCCGAAACACATTGTTGATATCTAGTGATCCCAAGCAGCAGACACCCATTGAAAATCTTCGGGCAACCAATATAAGTACTCTATCAAGGACCGGCCGACCACTCTATAAACCAAGGGCATCCTATGTTTTGAAAACCTTATAACATTTCAAAGTCCAGACATCCGTTATCCACACTTCGGACGATCGAAGCTTATTCATGACTCAAGAAAAGTTCAAGTATAGGGCGTCCAATGATATCATAGGACGACCACTGCAACTATAACATGACATCTTTACTAAGTCGGTCGACCTATAATCTCCTTCGGGCGACAAATGTTGCGAACACTATATATAGTGGGTCACCCTTAACTGTCTTCATCCTTGGAATATTCTCAAAGGGCGACCCTTCATGTTCTTCCGCCATTCTACTATAAGCAGACTTCAAACTTTCAGTGCTTCCCAACGTCTTGGAAGCGATCAAGTTTTCTCAAACAAAGGATTCAAACAACTAGGTAAGCCTAAAACATCATTCCTATGCATCGCTTACCTAGATTTTTTTTTAAGTTTTACTATCTAAGTTTTAACCAAGTCTAAACTTTGCTATGAATGTTATTCTTTTCTTACAGAATCAAATCTTCTTGATCTCTTTCACTAATCTAAGTTCCTCCTACACTAGTCATTTCGATTTCGACCCCTTCATGTTTCCTTGCGATTTTGTGTTCATCCTTGCCTATTTCAAACCATGTCGCCCATCAAGAAAATGACTCAAAAATGAAAACTCGTAAAAAGAAAACAAAGAGAAGAGTCATCTTCCTCTGTTCCACAAAAGAGAGTTGACACAGGAGAACCCTCTGTCCAACCACCAGAATCTCTTCCTGATAATGTCGACGATCAGACAACCGAAACTCTTCAATCACCCGAAAAATCTTTTAGTCACCCTAAATTCATTAGCGAAAAGGTTCTAAATCAATATTTAACCCTATATAATGAACACCGATTAGTCGAACCACAACATTCTATTGACTAGGAAAGTCTTTAACTTTCTGGTCTAAAAGAAACTTTTGAACAATGTGACTGGCTCACATTCCTTGACCTTGATGAGCCAGTTCATCCCTATGTTGTCAAACACTTTTATGCAAATTTAACCTACGATAACACTCATCTTTAAATGAAAACCAATTTGCATGGCAAACATTTTCGATGATCGAATCTAGATTGAATGAGATCCTTGACATTCCTGGCTTCCCTCACATAAACCTTGCTCCAATGCATTGGCATCACACCTCCTACACTCAAAATCAAGCTGCACTACTTATGAGTGGAGGAAAAGTTGATACTTTCATTCAAGGATCCTTTCACAAGTATCTCTCCCCCATCATGAAAGTTGTTCACCACATAATAACCCATGTAGTACTTCCTAGAGCTGATCATTACACAAGAGTATATCTCCTTGATTTAGCTGCTCTTGCACACCTTGTAGATCCTGCAGCCCCTAAAATTTTCCTAAGAAATCTTCTCATGTATCAACTCATCAAAATCAAATAAAAGTGCACTCTAAATGGACCAAGAGTGTCGGTCTCTACTTCGCTTGATTCATAAAACTTTTCGAATAATCTTGTTTGTTGAAGATAAAGATGTCCTTCACCCCACCCGAAATGACAAAATCTCCTTCTCTACCTTGACTAGAAAAGGACTTACCAAGGATACCCCTCAGAATAGTGAACACCCTCCTGCATCTGAGTATTAGGATACTATGAATCAGGAACCTGAAACCACTAGAGATCCCTCTGTAGCTGAAATCCCTGAGCAAACTCCTCAACCATTTAGGACACCCTCTGCAGCTACTGGATCCTCCTCCTTCGCATGGCCTCCAAATAGAGAAGATTGGGCTTCATTGTGCACCAAAGTGGACACTATGTCTGCTCAACTCGACACCATGACTACCCAACTAAATCAAGCTCTCGAGTTATTACAGAAAATCAATGATGAGCAGTTCGAGAGTAATGAAGTCAGTAAAGACATTGTTGTTCATCATAACCAAGCTTGTCGCCATTGGGATGCGGTCAAAGGGTTCATGAGAGCAGCATGGTATGAGCCCTATGGAGCTTCCCTTTCTGATAATTACAAAGGGGGAGAAATCATTCAGATGAGTGAACCCCCAGAAGAAGAAAATGCAAATCAAAGGAGTGAATTCCATGAAGAAGAAGCTGACGCTGGTGAACCTCAAGAAGTTGATGCCCTTCAAGCTCAAGAAGATAACCATGATCAAGAAGCTGATGCTAAAAGAGATGTTGATCTTCAAGTCCAAGGGGAAGCTGATGCTAGAGAGGAAGATGTTGATCTTCGAGTTGGAGTTGGTCAAGAGAGTAACCTGGTCAAGAGGGGAAGCCAAGTACTGAACGGTCGATCGAGGATGAATAATGATCGACCGAAGACACAGTCGAGCAAGAGAGGTCGCCCGGTGAAAAGAAGTGGGCGACCGAAGGTTCAAAGTCAATAGTACAAAGGTTGAAGAATGGTTGCTCCAAGGTTAAGTGGATGCCCTATGAAGAGGATGATGAAAGTTACTTTTAAAGTGAAGGCAGGAAAGGTCGTCCGAAGATTTCAGGAAGAAAATAATGGAAGACCGAAGTACCCCAGATAGAAAGAAAGGTCATCCAAGAGCTTCATGATTAAAGCAACGGACGATCAAAAGAATGCATATATGAGTAAGGAGAGGTCGTCTGAAGATTTCTATGGACGATCGAAGTATCCCTGTTAAAGACAAAGGTCATCTGAAAGCATCAGAGTCAGAACAGCGGATGACCAATGGAGTTCATAAGCTGAAGAGAACTTTGAGAGGTCGTCCACAGAGTTTCAGTGAAGAACAATGGACGTCCGGTGATTTTAGTAGAACAATATAGGTCTTCTGAATCCTTCAGTATGGAAGCAACAGACGATCAAAGATATTCAGGAGAAGGAAGTTAGGTCGTCCGATGTAACTGGGAGGAAACACGATCGACCGAAGTATTCCCAACGAAGACATAGGTCGTCCAAGTTAAAGCAGCGAACAACTAATGAGATGAAAAGGAAGAAGGGAAGTCAAGGTAGGTCATCCAATGATTTTGGATGTAAACAGCGGATGACCTGAAATGTTGTCAGAAGAATGTCAGAAGACAAAAGGACGTCCAAGGAATTCAGTAAAGAATGAGCGGACGACCAATGACTACAAAAAACAAAGAAATGATGTTCGAGAAAATAAGCGGACGAACAAAGCATGTCAAAGAATGTCAAAAGACAAAGAAAGGGCGTCTGGGGAATTCAGTAAAGAATAAATGGACGACTGAAATGTCTTAGTGAAGAAGAAAATGACGTCCAAAGGATTAGAGGAAAATCAACGGACGACCAAAGAAAACTTCAAGGAAAACTAAGTCAAGCTTGGGTCGTCCTAAGTACTTGATAGTTATCAGGGGATGACCAATGAAGACTTAGACGATATCAACCAAAGACAGAAGTCAAGATAAGGTCGTCCGAAGATCTTGAGTAACAACAACGGACGATCGAAGACAAGTTGAAGAAGAATGTTCAAGTCAAGTTCGGGCGACCAAAGTATTGGTGTTCAATCAGCAATCGATCGAAGAAGCTTGACGAAGAAACATGAAGGAAGCAAAGGACGTCCAAAGGTAAATAGCGGACGACCTATGGAAGGAACTATGACTGATGCTCAAGACTACGGACGTCCAAAGGTGAACGGTGGACGATCGATACACTAGACGATAGATTGACGAGTGACTTCACCAGAGCAGCGATCGAGCTATGAAGAAGAAGCAGACGATCGAGGAGTAAGTGAAGAGTACTGTACTTGCATTAATGACTAATTTTCTAAGAGAGAGATTAGACATTTATGTAAGGGTATAAAACTAAGTCCCAAGAGTCTTGGGAGATAACTTTGGCTAATTTATTAGCAAACTTGTAAGCTTGAGTGAAAGCCTTAGTTCCTCCTTCTAAGCATTCTAGTGAGAATCCAAAATAGAAAAGAGTAAATTGAGTGTTCAAAGAGTGAACTCAATTGTAAGAGGTTTTACTCCTTGCCTCGAAATAAAAGGAGAAAGAAGTCGTAAGGCAACATTCGCCCTTGAAGAAAGAGTTTAGTGATCTTCGAAAGTCTTGAGTTTGAGAAGATCGGAGCGGGACGTATGTTAGGAGTTCGGCCGAATCTCGTCAACAAATCTGCTTGTGTTTGTTTCCTTCTATGCATCTATTTTACTTGCATTTAATCTGTGATCATTTCCGCTGCATAAACATAGTTTAGGGCAAACGTTTTTGATACACCAATTCAACCCCCCCCCCCCCCCC